>CM053409.1:118523975-118545443 GCA_028644305.1 Xerus rutilus | reverse complement strand
CCGTCACGCACCCCACTGAGCAGGGCGCGGGCAACGTGGGGCCAGGGACGGCTGTCCTCTCTGACCCGTCACGCACCCACTGATCCAGCAGGTGCACACACGTGGGCTCTGGCCTCGTGTACTGAGATCACTGGAGTCTGGCATTTGCCCTCTGCGGGCAGGCTGGGGCGTCTTCTGGTCTGGGGGACAACACTACCTGCTGCCGTCCATCTAGAGGCCCGGGGCTTCTGCACCCAGAGAGGCGGGCTGTGCTGCAGGGCCCGAGCCTGGCCTGCAGGAGGACCCGAGCCTGGCCTACAGGAGGACCCGAGCCTGGCCTGCAGGAGGACCCGAGCCTGGCTTGCAGGAGGACCCGAGCCTGGCCTGCAGGAGGACAGCCGCGCTCTCAGTGTCAGGTCCCCGCGGCGAGAGGAGTGGGTGAGGTCGGACGATGCCCTCCCTGGGCGGCGAGCCCCCCAACGTCCCCACAGGCACATTTCTGAGTGGCGACCCGAGCAGCCCATCTTCCCAGCTGGCTCTGGCACGGCCCCTTCCTTGGAGGGTGGACGCCCATTCATCCGAAGACAGGAAGGTCCTGGTGGCCCCTGGCCAAGATGTGTCCCCAGTGGTGCTCCCCAGGAGCTGGAGCTGAGACTTGAGGACCCAGAACAAGTCCGAGGCCACAACCAGTGCTGCCACCAGGAGTGAGAGCACCATGACTCACCAGCGGTCACAGCCAGCTGCGAGGTGACAGAGGGGCAGCCCTGGGCTGGAGCCGCAGGCTAGGCCAGGGGCCAGGGCTGCTGAGCAGAGGGATAAGTCATCAGAGAGCCTCTTCCGCTCAGGCCTGCTGTGCACAGCAGCCCATCCTGACCCTCCCCTGCCTGGTCCTAAGCCCTTCAGTCCATGCAGGGGAATTTCCCAGGACCCTGCCTTCACAAGCCCTCAAGCCACGGTGGCTCTGCAGAGGACGAAGGTGAAGCAAGGGCTGGACCCTCAGGGTGGGTGCAGCAGGGAATCCCTGTGGAGCAGGGCCTTCACCTTCCCCAGTGCCTGGGGACCAGGACACCAGGGCTGTGGCACAGACGGGGTCAAGGACGGCCCTCCTTTCTGGTCGGGAGGCTGACGGGTTGGGTAACAGAAAGGAAGTCAGGCGGCAGTCTGTCTTATCTCAGGCACAGACACTGCCTCCACCCTGGACCCGGCCTCCCTGCAGGGAAACTCCTCCTGGAGCAAGAGGCCCCTTCTCAGGAGTCTCCAAGAGCCTCGAGGGCTCTCACGCAGCCCAGTCTTTTCTTTTGCTTTTTTTGGGCCTTATTACGTTGCTGAGTCTACCCTTGAGCTTGCGATCCTCCTGCCTCAGCCTCCCGAGAGGCTGGAATTACAGGTGCGCACACTGTTTCCTGAGATGATGGCAGCCCAGTAACAGGATCCAACATGTAGAGGAAGGCAGGAGGCTGTGGGTTCCTCCGAGTGGGTGTGTGAAGTCGATGTCACCAAACCACGTTGTGGCTGAGAGCCCATACATGGGGCAGTTCGGGAGGCCACCTCTCCTAAGATGAACCCTGAGGTCAGGCACAGCTCATGACCTGTAGGAACAGAAGCCACATCCTGGCCCCACCCACCCACTTCCTTCTCCTGGCAAGGCTACCCCCTGGGGCACTGCCTGGCAGCTGGTATGGAGCTGTGGCCCGAGGTGTCCATGGGCAGCCCCAGGGCTAACAGGATTCATCTCTGGCGCTGACTTGGGACGGTGCTTCCTGAGGGATGGCCTGCTAACCCTGCAGTGACCCCATGGTGCTGCTTAGGCACACGAGGAGCCATCACCATCCCCATTCACAGACTGGAGACTAAGACACAGAGAGGGCAAATACCCTGCCCAAGGTCACATGGCACTTGGGGGCAAAGCCAGATCAACACCCAGAGACAACATGGCTCTCCATCAGATGGCACCCTGCCACCTGCAGAGGCAAAGTAGGCAGCCAGGCTTCTGACACCACAGTATCTCACGATTTGGTGACTCCCCATCACTTCCTGCAAGGACCAGCTCCAGCCCCACACCACCAAGACAGACACCCATGGGCGCCTGCCTGTGGGAACCGGCCTCCCAGGCCCCTGCCCAGCACCCTGCTGCAGAGCAGTGAGCCCAGGCCACGCAAGACGTCCACCTGCCTGGGCGCCAGCTGCAAGGCCCCCCTCTGGGGGTGGGTCAGAGGCCATAGGACAGGAACAACACCACACCTCCGGAGTGCCACATCCTCCGTCAGAGGCTGGCCACAAACCGCTGTGACGCTCCGGCTGCCCTCACCCACAGACGCGAAGCAATGAGGACAGAGTGCCCCGACCAAGGAGAGGATGTCAGACACAAGGACCACCTGGGCACACGTGGGGCCCAAATCGTGTGTGGACGCTCACCTCCCTGGTGAGGCTCACGGGAAACTGGGACGGCACTTCTCCACTGTCACGTTAGCCAGAGTTGGGGTGACAGCGCCGTGCACAGGCTGGAGACCCGTGGAAAGCAGCGTGCCCATGGGCAGGGAGCCCCTCCTGGCCGCCCCGCCCACCACTCAGCCCCAGCTCTGGCTGGGGGCACCCAAGATAAGGACCCTGAGAACACAGAGCTGGATGGAACCCAGACCCGGCGCTCGGCCTGCCTCCGAGATAAGAGCTGCCCTGCTCCTTGTCGCTGGCCACTCAGGCCCTGGTCTGCAGACACTCCGCCGGCCACCCTCCCACTTCTGGGGCAAGCACAGCCCTTCACAGGAGGTGCTCAGAGCTGCACAGCAAAAAAAAGGCCGGGTGCCCAAACTCACCCTAGGCCTCACACCCATCCTCTCCCGGCTCCGGCCCGTCAGGTGAGGGGGTCCCTGAGCTTCCCCATTAAAGCCAGCCCCCCCCCCCCGCCGCTGGCCTCACTAGCTCTGCCCTGGAAGAGATTAGAGACTATGCTTCTGGGGTCACCTGTCTCACCCAGGATAAGGGGACTTCAGGGGAAGGCCACCTTAGCGGACCCCTTCCTCCCTCAGGCCCACCCTGTAGCACCTAGTGGGCTGGACTTCGCCATGGGCCAGGGAGGATCCTGGGAGGTACTCCCCCGCCCCCAGGCGCCTGCCCACCAAGCGCCCAAGGGCAAATTCTGCTTCACAGTCCCAAAGCCACTCGGCCATGTGAACAGAGGTGGTTCCTTCCATGACCAAGTCTCTGGTTGTCTAAGTGGACAGGGAACAGAGGCTCCCCTGGTCCCTGGGGCCACGACGTGTCTGGGCTCAGGTCGACAGAGGCACATCCAGCATGGCCTCCCAGCAGCTGCTTGGAGCCCTCCCCGTCCAGGACAGGAAGGGGCAAGACAAGGTTGACCCCTGGGTCACACCCTCTCACTCAGGCGCCTTCCCAGGGCAGCTTTCGCACCAGCTCCACTGGCCGCCCTAGGGAGATGGCCACCTGCTCACCAGGAACAGCCCATGCGGGCAGGTTCTGTCCTGGAGAGGGGACCCTGCTGCTGAAACCGGACATGGCCCAGCTTGGAAACAGGAGGCCGGACTGCGCTGATCCGAATCCACCCAGGGAACAGCAGAAAGCAAAGCGCACTGAGGGTGCTTCAGCAGAGACCAGCGAGGGCCTCCGCACTCCCTGGGCACACCTCCAGGGGCCGCAGGCCCGTCACAGCCTTTGCTCTGTCCAGCCCAGCATCCTCTTCAAGGGACACCCTAGAGAGGTCACCCTGACCCAGGGCCAGTTCCCATGCCAACTGGACCCAGCACTTCCTGCACCCACCCACAGAGCCACCTGGTCTTTGCAGTCTGTGCCGCGCGCCCCTGCCCTGTCCCGCCTCGTCACAAAGCCCCCCTGTGTGTACAGAGCACTCACAGGGGATCAGCCTGCAGTGACCTCGTCTGCCGGCATGAAATTCCAGAAAGATGTACGGGCTTGTGAGCAGGTTCTGCCCTGGCTCTGGCTGGAGCGGCGGGCGGCCGTGCTGGGGCTTGCCTGCACGGAGGCGCTGGGGAGGAGTCTCCCCCTGCGGGCGCGGGGCACAGACATTTGCCAGCAGCCTCCAAATCTAATCTGACTCAGCGCATCTGTGATCAAAAGCTCTTTCTGACACCATTCTGAGTTGGCCCTGACCTGCCAATCCAGACACACCCCTCAGCCAGCCACCAGGCTCTGCTGTCCCTCTGCCAGCACTGGGGAAGAAAATCGACAGCTCCATGCCTGCCTGGGGCTGCCCGTGCCCCAGGGGACACAGCACAGGAAGATGCCGCGTGGTTCGCACATGGCCAGTGTGCAG
This sequence comes from Xerus rutilus, assembly GCA_028644305.1. Lineage (NCBI taxonomy): Eukaryota > Metazoa > Chordata > Mammalia > Rodentia > Sciuridae > Xerus > Xerus rutilus. Next base: position 118,541,176 of record CM053409.1, on the reverse strand, counting down.
TGAGGACACACACGCATAGGCTAAGACAGCTCCTCGGGCAAGGGCTTCCCAACGGCCGCCTGCTGCTCAGGACGCCAGGAAGGAGGAGCTGGTCCTGCCCTGGGTGGGGAGGGGAAAGGCGCAGGGAGGCTGGGGGATGCCCACCGGTGGCAGAGCGGGGTCTGCCAGGCACACAGGGCACAGCCTTCCCCGGCTCTCTGCTGCCCTGGGAGTCCAGGCTGCGTAACCACGTCAGTGCTGGCTCCTTCTAAAACTGCTGGCCTGCAAAGATTGAGTCCCAGACCCCCCACTACCATGGCAGCAGCCACCAGATCCAGAGAAAGCAGGTGACCTGACGAAGCAGACAGGGCTGCAGAGCACTGGGCACTGGTCGGTGCCCCTAAACTGGCCCAGTGCCTTCCTGGGCCCTTGCGTTTCAAAATGTGCCACGTGTTCTCACAAGCACGCCACAGAACGTGGATGTCAGCTTGGCAGACTGCTCACACCCACGGGGACACACAGATGCCGGCACCGAGTCTGGGGCTCCTATGTGTAGGCCCTGCACTGTCCAGCCCTGAGGCTGCTGCCCGAGCACCAGTAGTGACCTGGCACTGCGGCTCAGCAGACACGTCCTCCGCAGGGCCATCCCTGTGCAGGTCTGTCTCCTCTGACTGGCGGCAGCTAACACAGCACCCAGGAGGGAGCTGAGAGGTGAGGGTGACAGCCGTGAGCCGCCCGTGCAGGCGTCTTGGGTGGCCACATCTACAGCCAATTCTGCCTCTGCCCAGGTCTCCCTACCTGACCCGAGGTCAGGTGGACAGAGGCACCCAGGCCCAGAGGCTCCTCCCTCATGTGCCCTGCCCAGCAGGCTTCAGCAGGAAACAAGGGGCTCTCTGGCAGTGACCCAGAACACTAGGCTTTGGCCCCCTTGGAAAGTGGACAAGGGTCCCCACCCATGCACCCCGATGCCGAGCCTCAGGGAGTTTGGGTGGCCCCCGCAGGGACAGCAGGAAGAGCCTGATGGAGCAGCCCCGGGGTGAGGGGTGCTGCGGGGCAACCGCCTCCCCTGAAGCAGAAGCAGACACAAAAAGGGACCTTTCCCTCTGCATCCACGGGTGGCAGCTGCCCCACCCAGTACAGACCCTAGCCAGCCTCTATAGCTCAGGGGCTGACCTGAGGGCAGTGAGGTCACCCACCCCAAGGGATGAAGAGGCTGGACATACCACACAGGACCCCTGGCCCTCCCAGGGACCCAGAGAAGCCAACATTTTCAACAACACAGCCGGAGACCCTTGATGGAGAAGAGGTGTGTGTACGAACGTGTGTGGACGTCCATGCGTGGACGTCCATGGCCATCTTTCTACGTGAGTGGGCATGGGCCCTGTGAGTTGGCATGTGTGTCTGCATGTGCCCACATGTGCGTTCACCTGTGTACCTGCGTGTGCGTCGTGACCATGGGCATGTGTCTGCGCACACTGCGTGCGTGGCGTGCGGTCTGTACATGAGTTCCTGCATGTGTGCACTTCCCGTGTGTGATGTCTAAAGTGGAGCCGTGGTGAGTGGGGCCTTCCCTGCCCGGCCAGCCCCAGCGTGGGCGCCTGCACTCTGGGTGAGGTCAGTTACACTCCTTCTAGGTTTCCTTGCAGAGGAGTCCCCTCTACCCCTCCTCCTTCCTTTAAAGGAAAACAGGAGTACCCTGAAAAACGAGTTTTGCTGAAATTCAAAACTGTCTTCGAGGTCCTTGCATCTGAATCCTGAAGGCTCCCCAGTGGGTAAGCCTAACAGCAAGAGCCCTTTCCTGCCAGCTCAGGTCTGACTTCGCGCAGGGGCCTGCATGTCCCAGGATGACGAACACCACAGACTGGACGTCAGGCTTAACCCCTGCAGGCCGACTGGGTGAAGGGCAGGGCCCTGGCCTGCACTGACCACCAGACAGTGGTGGAATGAAGGGATGGGGCTTGGGCAGTGTGGGGGTGGCATCCAGAGCGTGAGAGGCTCGGGGACAGGAGCCATGGAGACCAGGCTCCTGGCATGGCCATGGGATTCCCGCACATGCCCACCAAGCACGGCCCTCTCCACAAGCCTTTCCCAGGGGCCCGACTCCACAGAGGAGAAACTGCAGGCCAGTCTGCCCTGTGCCTCGCCCGGGTGGCGGCCACCACAGGCAGCTCCAATGCAGAGGCACCAGCCATGGGCCCCAGACTTCTGATGGCATCCCTGCAACAAATCAGCACAGGGCTTCTTCGGGGGCCAGGTGGAGCAGAGAGGAAAATGCATGTGTTCTGGTCAGAGAAAATGTGGCTTTCCAGCAGAGCCAGGCCCGCTAAGTCAGGACTCACACACGCTGGCTTTCCTCCAGCAGCACCTAGGGGGCGGCTGCTACTGTGTCCAGGACTTGGTTTTGCAGGGACTGGGCTCCAGGCCGTGCTGGGGGAGGGACGGTGCGACAGAGCCCGGCACAGCCCCTGCCGAGCAAGCAAGCGCTTCCTGCTTTACCCCCCAGGGTATTCCTGACTCCTAGGAGGGGCCTTCCTGGTCCTCCCGACTGGAGGCTGTGGCTCAGGGACAGAAGATGGAAGGGCACACCATCTTCTCCACCAGGACTTCCTATGAAGTCAGAGTTAATTTGCACGCCCTAACGTAGGTCTCCAGATTCCATCTCACCAAAGCTCACTGACACCCCAGTTTCATTTGCTCCACTCACAGCCTAAACCCCTCACCCTCATCTGCGCTTCCTGGAAGGAGCTTTCCTAAGGGGCAGGGGCTGGCCTTCCAGTGCCTTCCCTTTCTCGTCTTCTCAGCATTACAAAAGAGGCTTCAGGCTCACAAATCCCTGCACATGCAGCCCTGGGCTGGGCCAGCGTTGGCTGACCACAGTGCAGAGGGGACAGCCCCCTGCAGCCATGATTGATAGCCCAAGCAAGCCAGCAGAGTGGTCAGGGAGAACCCCCACCTCAGAGCCATGAGCAAGGTTTTCTGCAGTTAACACAAATAGACAAAGAATCCTCAGCTCTCCAACCAACAGGTGCCAGCAGCCTGCTTTACTAAAAAGGCAGCTAACTTTTTAAAAAGGCCCTTCCTCCTTAGCCTGGTGACTAAGTCCACTGGAAACAATGAAACCAATTATTTTTCTCTCCCAGAGTGACTTCCTCCCACCAGCTGTGGCAAGAGGCCTATGGCAGTCTGGGCCAGGCAGGTGATGCCCTCCAGTCCGGGACCTGACCGAGTCCGTCCTCCATGTGGAAGACGCCCCGCCTTATTTGTGCCTATGAGAAAACATCTCCTTCCACTGGGGGCCGCCTGGGGGCCTGGCATCACCCACCCACCCTCCTGGGCCTTTGCTGGTCTTGTCAACAGGCACAAGATCACCGGACCCTGGTTGGGATCCAGTTCTGGGCATGGTGGCCAAGGAAGTGTCCAGGAAAGTCGGGGCGCACAGGCTGCGGTCCACGCGGGAGCAGCGCGGGCCTGCGAAACAACGGACCTCAGAGTATTGTTCCGGGGCGGCGGTGCTCGGCGCTGGCGGCATCAAAGGGGACCGCGCGCAACCCGACACCACGGCGGGCGCGGGGACAGGCCCGGCGGCTGGCGCGGCGCACAAAGGCTGACCGGGCCGCCTGGAGCTGGGCCCTCGAGAAACCCCCGCGGTTCAGCCACCACAGGTCGGAAACTCAAAGACGACGCCACTCACTTCACGGTCTTTTTCGGAGACTGACCGCCCACGGTCACTCCGAGGACGGGAGGAATGACCCGCTGCGGCCGCTCAGGCGCAGGAGGGGACGCGACCAGTGAGGGCAACACAGGCCCGGGGGGCTGGTCGCTGATACTGCGGGGCCTCCGGAGACACCACAACCGCAGCTACCGCCCCGGTTCTTTGCTGGCCGGCTACCTGCACGCTGCCCGCTAAACGCACCAACTTCCCCGAAGGGCCGCTGAAGTTTGATCACGGCGCGAGGGACTCCGGACGCCGACAGCTCGCACCGACCGGGGGCCCAGCCCGCACCCCGGGTCCAGCGGCACGCGGAGGAGGTGCGATCCCCCAGCGGCTGAAGAATGAATGGCCGGCGACGGGGCTCGGGACACACCGCCCAGCCCGCCCGCCCGCGCTCCAGCCGCCGCCGGCCACCTGTGCGCGTGGGCAGGGCCGGGCGCCGCAGTCCTCCGTGCCACCGCTGCCTCCCGGGACCCAAGCAGAGCGCGGTGGGGGGGCGAGGGCACCGCCGGGGACCGGCCCAGACCCGCACAAAGGGCGCCCGGGGCCGCGGCACCAGCGCACGCACCGCGTCCCTGCGGAGTCTTACCTGGCTCGGTGGAGACAGCGCGGACCCCGAGCAGCAGGACCAGGGGGGCGAGCACATCCAGGAGGCGCCGCCGCGGCGGTAGCCAGGGCCACCTGCGTGCGACAGTCACAGGTTAGGGTGCTGAGCACACCCCGCCCGCCCGCAAGACCCCAGCCCGCCCGCGCGCCCCGCAGCCACACCTCGGCGCCATGCTCCGCGGCCGAACCGTCTACGCCGCGGATGCTCAGCCCTGAGCCGCGGTGCGCCCGCCTGCCCGTCGCACTACGGGCCGCGGCCGGGCCGGGCAGGGGCGGGCCGGGGCGGGGACAACGCGAGGGGCGGGGCGACGGGCACTGGGCCCGGCCAGGCTGGGGCGGTGAGCGACGCGGGCCGGCCGGGAACCTGGTGACCCGCTGAGACAGCGGGGGCGGACACGGACCAGCAGTTCCCCTGACTTCTGGCACTGCTAAGCGCGTGGCCAGCCTCCACATGGAGTGGCCTCCCGCCGCCGCCCAGGCGTGCACGGGGTCGGGATTCAAATTCCGATCAAGGTCCCAGACCGCGCAGGGAATCAAGCCCAGCTTTCATTCCGGAAGGGGTTCACTGCGACCTCCCCAGGGATACATCCTCAGGCCCTGAGTCCGCGGGGCCGTGGAAAGGCCAGCGATTTGAATAAAGACGTCTACCACTAGGGGACAGTGGATAGTGGAGGCAGCTGGGCACCTCCCACCCACTTGCTCAGGCCGTGGTGGAGGCCCACCCGACCTCCCCGCCTCCATGGGCTCTGGGCCCAGAACAGGAGTGCATCCAGGGGCCTCACTCATGTGGCCAGTCCCTTCTGCTGCCCCCTGCTGTGGCTTCTCGCCAATGGCTGCCCCCCACGGGCCTATGAGCCCAGGGGCGACCCCTCAGGATCCCGCCTCCACATCTATGCCAACCCTGATTCCTAGAGGGATGGGAGGTTCCTTGGGGATCCAGGAGGGGCAATGAGGAGGCAGGCTCTGCCTTCCATGACCTCCTGGCCCAGGAGAGCTCCCTTCCCCTGGCCCAGGTCAGCTGCTTCTCATGGGCTGTGGGCCCTGCATTCCTGAACCCGCCCACCCAGGCCCTGGGCTCCTTCCCCCAGCAGCTGCACTCTGGTGGCACTCCTGGCCTTGCCACACACCAGGACCCTCCATCCATCACCTCCCTGGACAGGGACCCCTCCCAGTCTGTGGACAACGGGAGCAAGCCCCAGCCATCCCTGGTTTAGTGACATTCTTCCAGGCATTCTGGGCTCCGCCCTGTCCCAGCCCACTGTCCCCACCCAACCAGGACTCATCTCCTGGACCACAAAGCAGCATAAACAGCCTTAGACTCCTGCCCCTCCCCCAGCTCCTGCCCCTCCCCCACCGACCCCCCCCCATCCGCCCAACTTCACACCTTCCCCAGCCTGCGCCCCAGCCTGCCCCCAGCTCACCCCCAGTCCCTCCACACTGACCCCCAGCTTCATGGGCTCCATCCCTCTCCACACTGACCCCCAGCCCCACCCCCACGCCTTCCATCTGCGTCCCTGGGCCTGCCCGCTGGGGCCTCCTACCTGCCCGGCTCTGCTGCTGCACCTCCCCCTGCCTGCTGGCTCTCCAGCTGCAGCCCAGGGGCTGCCTGGGATTCTGATCTACTCACATCATCTGCTTCAGGCTTTGAGGGCCGCCTCCTGTCCTGGACCTGGTGCCTGCCCAGTCTTGCCCATCCACCCGGCCCACGTGCCCAGGTCTACTGCCTCCAAACCTCACCCAGGTGCCAAGGCCTGTGGTCGGGTCAGAGGACTGACCGGCCCTCTGAATAGACAGAAGGGAGGCTGTGCACTTCTGCCAAACTCAGTTCAGGTGGGAGGAGGGCAGTGTGTCCACGCCCTCGCGGCTGTGTGCACATCCACATGTGTCCGCGGGTGCCCTGTGCCTGCCATTTCTGAGATCATGTGGCTTGTGCTGAGTGTCTGCCACTGTGTCACATGTGGCGGCCATGTCCTGGGCCTGCTGGCCTGCCTTCCTGGGGCTGGGGCCCATCTGTCCATCAGGCAGCTCATGGCCACCTCCTCTGCTCTCCAGGCCCGTCCTGTGTCACCCCATCCTGCCTAGTAGGGAGTCTCCCACCTGGCGGCTCACCCAGGTGTCAGGAAGCAGCCCAGGACAGGGCCAGGGCAGCACTGGACCCTGCCATCTGTGGAACTGGGGTGGGCCCCTCTCTCTTTCCCCTGTCAGGACCCCAGGGCAGAGGAGAGCCCATCTTGGGCGGGCTTATGGGGCCAGCAGGAGGAAGCTGGCTTGGTGGTCTTCCAGACACTGTGGAAGACCGTGTTCTTTGGCGACCATTCTAAGTGGCAGAGTGCTCCTGGCCACTGCGCAAGCCGAGGCTTTCCGCAGTGCAGCCTGGGGCCTGCTCGGAAGCACGTTTTCCTTCACTTTGTCTCTTACTATGGTTGCTGTCCTGTCTCCGTGGTCCCCGGGAAAGTCACATCTTTTTTCCTTTATGCACATAAGACGTCATCATCGAAGAAAACAAACGAAACACAGATAGGCACACAGAAAGACGAGACCCAAGTCTCCCTCAGCAGACGCGCATGCGTCTGTCCACCTCTTCCTCGCAGAGCGCCTCCTGGGGGCAGGCTCGTCTCCAGCCGAGAGCTGTGTTCAGCCCTGCTGATCACCCTCTGAGCCCTCTGGGAGGAGCAGGCGCAAGTCAGCTGTCCCCCGAGACAGAGAAGGCCCCGCGGTGCCAGGTGTGGGCCCAGGGCCGCAGAGCACGGGAGCACAGGTCTGGACAGTGGGCAGCAGGCAGGGCAGAGTGTTCAGAACCCAGGGCCCCTGGAGCTGAGGCCCTGGGGTGGGGCAGGGTGAGGGCAGGTCCTGGTTCCCACAGCCATAGTGGACTCCCAGCAGCCCAGGGCCTGACCAGGGGTGGCTGTCCTGCTCTTTGAGCAGGTGGGTCTCGGTGGGGGCTGTGGCTTGTGCAGGGAGAGAGAGGAGCAGTTGGAAGGGCTGGACACGGAGCGCGAGGTGAGAAAGGCAGGAGCCGCAGCCTCCCAGCTCCAGCCGGCCGGGAGAGGCCCAGGAATGACGCGGCTCCCCGAGGGACTGGAACCCTGTCTGTGCTGACCTGGCCTAAAGGCACCCCAGCTCGGGCCCTGGAGGGTCAAAATGTCTCAGACTCTCTCTGCTGCCCTCCCCCTCCCTGCTGGGGACCTTGGCGACTGAGAAGCATGGAAGGACCAGGGAAAGGAGGTGCTGTCCCTCCAGCTGCTGGGCAGGGCTGTTCTCAACCGGCCACTGTATCAGTCAGCTCTCTGTTGCTGTGACAAAATACCTGGGAAATCAGCTTCTAAGAAGCAGAGGTTTATTCTGTCCCACAGTTTCCCAGCGTCCCCTCCACAGCTGGCCACTGCTCTGGGCCTGTGGCTGCACAGTGCATCACCTCGTGGGAACGCAGGGTAGAGGAGGCCTGTTCACCTCGTGGCAGCCAGGAGTGGAGGGCCAGGGGCCCAGCGACCCTCTAGGGCACCCCCTGACCTAACTTCCTCCTGCAAGGCCCCGCCTCCTAAAGGTCCCAGCACCTGCCAACAGCACTGTGTGCTGGGGGCCAAGCCTTCACCACAGGGGCTCTGGGACTCTCCAGACCCAAACCACAGCAGGTGAGGAGACCCTTCAGCAGGAAGGAGGAGCTGCACCCACAGGCAGACCCGCCGCAGAGGCTCGAGGCGCTTCGGAAGTCCACTGTGAGGCTGGGCCCGCTCTCAAGTTCTCTGGCCCTGACTGCACAATGCATCCCGCACCGAGGCTCCTGAGACCTCCAGACAGAGGAGGCTGGTCCTGTCCCTGCACTGCAGCCTCTGCAGGACTCTCTGGTCCCCAGCTCTCGGCTTGTCACTGAGCAGTCTCTGCACGGCGCCTGTGGCCTGAGTTCTGGTCTGTACACATTTGCTTTTGTGCCCCTGCAGAGTGGCCCCTCAGGCCGGGCCTGGCGCTGCAGATGTCTAATTCGCACCTGCAGGTCTGGGTGGGGCTTGGCCTAGTAGGTGCTCAGTAAATACCTGTTTAGACCCTGGAGGAGCAGCTGCCTCTGCAGCCTGTAGATCTCTGCCCTGCCTCGCAGCCTTGCCTGAGGATGGTGGCTGTGCTGGGCCCTGCCTCTGAGCAGCCTGGGCACCGGGCACAGAGCTGAGGGCCTGGCTGTCCACAGGATCCTTCATGACGGATTTGGAAACGGAAAGCCAATGGTGGCCCCGAGGGGAGGCCTTAACCAACGTTCATGTGGACTTCCGTGTGCACGTGTGCTCAGTGTCCGTGGAGGACAGCCCTGCTGGCGAGGGGTCCGGCTGAGTGGGGCGCTGCAGCTCCTTTGCTCGGCCGTGCGGCTCCTGAGGCTTGCACAGTGCACATCCGTGCTGCTGGGGCACTTCCTGCCCCTGCCGCAGAGAAGTGCTCGCCCATGACTCACCAGGGGGTCCCGTGTTCCTCAGGGCGGCACCCCACCCGGCAACCTGGAACTTTCTGTTTCTCCAGGGCTCCCATGGTGACGAAGCGGAGGTGCATCCGTACAACAGGAAAACACTGCCTTTGCATCTCACCCTGTGCCAGCGCGGGTGGGGCCAGAGGTCCAGACATTCTTCCCTGCCCCCCCTCCAGCTTCCACCCAGCAGGAGGCCCTGCCCTCCCCACCCACTGGCCACACTCAGACCCAGCGGGACACTCACAACATCACATCACGGACCACTGCCCAGCGTGGGGCGGCCCCAGGTGCTCCCAGCCAGCGGCACACGGCACACAACCTACACAGGGCCCAACTGCCACGCAGTGCACAGCCTGGATGTGTCCAAACCCGGATGGGCATTAAAGCATGGCAATCACAGTCAGTTCCTGGCTGTGGACAGCCCTGCCCCTTCCACCCTTGGGCCCCCTTACCCAGCTCTCCTGGCAGGTGCCCCAGAACAGCGCTGGCATCCAGCTGAGCCAGGAGCCCACGCCCCCAGCAGCCCCAGCTCCGTGCTCTCCCCTGCAGTCCACCCCTCCCTGGGCCTGATGGTGCGTGGCTGTGGCTGCCACATGGCCAGTGTGCAGAGCATCAGGCTGGACCACTCTGGCCACGGTGTGGGCACCTGAGGACAGTGTCCTTGTGGGAGGTGCCAAGGCTGCTGCAAGCTGACCCCGCCCTCTGCAGAGGGACTGGCCAGCAGAGACGTGCCCTGCAGGTGTCCTGACTCGGGGTTCCCAAGCTTGCTGTAGATCTCCCCACGGGAGCGTACCTGAGTCCACGGGGACGGTGGGGTGGAAAGGGCCCTCCACCGTGTGATCTACCATCAACCTGGCTCAGCCTGCTCTCCATGCTCTGTTGGACATCATGCACTGTTTGGAAGGGGACAATGTGGAGGACCAAAGTGGGCAGTGGACGAGAAAGCACCACAGGGAAGAAGGGGGCATGAGGACGCCAGGCAGCCAGCAGGGTCAGACCGCTACAGACCTCACCCAAGCCTGAGTGCTGTGGGGAGCGGCTGGCGAGACCCACCTGCACACCTAAGGGACAGAGGACCGTCGGACATGCTGCACACGTGTGGTGGGGCCGGAGGGAGGCAAAGGGGCAGGTGGCAAGGGGTGGGGACTGGGAGTGGAGGGAGAGAACACGCTCAGTTAGTCACGAGCAGTCAGAAGGGAAAAGACCCTCGGATGGAACCCCAGAAAGCACCTGGGACACGACAGGTCTGACCCATTTTGTCACTGGTCAAACGTGGACAGTCTGACCACACAGAGAGAAGACTGTAGACTGGAGTTTTTAAAAGCAAGGGCCCTATTGGTGTCCCCAAGAAGCCTACTTTAAATCCAAAGCCATATATAGACTGAAAGCCTAAGGACAAGTCCGCTGTGGTGGCCGCACCTGCAGTCCCATCTCCCGGGGGGCTGAGGGAGTGGACAGCAAGTTCAAGGCCAGCCTCAGCAGCTTAGAGACCCTGCCCCACCGCCAACAAACAAGCCAACCGACCGACCTGGGTCGCAGCTGAGTGGCAGCGCACTGGCACGTGGGAGGCCCTGGGTTCAACTCCAGCACTGCAGAGAAAACAGAGCAGGAAGACGAAGGCGCGCCCTCCAGGTTCCAGCAGGACGCTCTCCAGAGTGGCTCACCGCCAGGCAAGCAGGCTTCAGAGGGGACAGACGCGAGAAGAGGGCCAGTGCCCGGCAGCCACAGCCATTACAGACCTGCCACCCCGCGGGCGAGGCCCCCAAGGCAGAGCTCGCGGGGCACAAGGGGAGGGGAGGCCCTGGCGTCCTGGGGACTCTCGCCCTTCCCTCTGGCTGCGGCAGGCGGGAGGGAGCAGACCGCCCCACCCAGACCCAGCAGCAGCCTCGCTGCCCCTCACCAGGAGGACTGTGCTCTGGCCAGGAAGCGTACACACCACGCAAAACACACTTTCAGGCTTCACGGAATTGAGCAAGAATCCAAAGCAGATATGTGGAAAGTCTCAAAACACCAGGAAATTTCAAATAACATATTTTTCAATGAATCATAAGTCAAAGAAAATGTCAAAGGGAAATTTTAAAATATTTTGAAAATAAAATATAAAGACGGGTGCGGTGGTGCACTCCTGTAATCCCAGCACTTGGGAGGCTGAGGCAGGAGGATCGTGAGTTCAAAGCAGCCTCAGCAACGGTGAGATGCTAAGCAACTCAGTGAGACCCTGTCTCTACATAAAACACAAAATAGGGCTGGGGATGAGGCTCAGCAGTCGAGCACCCCTGAGTTCAATCCTTGGCACAAGAAAAAAGAAAGAAAAAGAAAATCTAACATCAAAATTCGTGGGGAGAAGCTGAGGCAGTGCTTCATGGGAAATTCACAGCCCTGACTGTCTGTGTTGGAGGAGAAACATCACAGAGATGTGGCCTCAGCTGCCAGCCTCAGGAACCAGGGGGAAAGAACCAACTAAGGACCAGCAGAGGAGAAAGGAAAAGCAGAAGCCAGAGCAGAGGCTGGGAAGCAGGGAGCAGTCCACAACAGGAAAGCTGTTTAATCTGAAAGCCAACTTTCTGGTTTTTTTGTTTGGCTTTGTTTTTTGTTCTTGTTCTGTTTTTAAATTCGTCCAAACTGATCAAGAAAAGAAGTGATGACATCAGTTGCCAGTATCAAGACTGACGAGTGGACATCGACCACACAGACCTGCAGGCACCGAAAAGATACGATTCGTTCTATGCAGATATATTCTGAGGACTGGAGTAAATGTTCAGATTCCTTGAAAGACACGTATCAGCCACATGGACACAGAAGAAATTGAAAACACTGACATCTCTGCATCCGCCAGAGGTAGTGGACACAGAACTAAAGATCTTCCCAAGAAAACTAGGAACCCGGGTATCTTCACTGGTGAATATTGTAACAAGTTATGGAAGGAATGATCACAAATCTGCAGAGGATCTTTCAGAACAGAGAGGAGGAGGGGACACTTCTGGTTCGTGTCAGAAGTCCATGCTACCCTGACACGAAGGTCCTGCAGAAGAGAGCTACAGGCCGCGTCCTGCACAAACACTTGTGCAGGAATCTTCAACAAAATGCAGCAGGTCAAACCTGTAGCCCATTTAGAGGTTAAGACACCATGGTCTGGCAGGTTTCGTCCTAGGAATGCAAGGTTGGTTTAACAATTTAAAAAAATCTAATTTATTGTATTCATAGAACAATGGGAAGAGCATAGGATCAGCCCCTAAATACAGAAAAAGAATATGACAAAAATCAAACATTTAAATGTTCAGCAGCTTCAAAAATCTCAGCAAATTAGAATAAATGAATTTTAAAAATAAATAAAAGAAAAACATTTCAGCAAGCTGCCAATGGAAGGGGCTTCCTCCAGCTGACACAGGGCACGGATGGGAAGCTTACCACCAGCTTCACACTGGGTGCTGGAAACCCGAACATGCTCTCCCAGGACAGGGGCCAAACCAGGAGGTGCTGTGGTCGCCCGTCAGCTACGGGGTGCAGTCAAGCATGGAAAACCCGTGTGGGGGGTGCGCCACGCAGACACCGAGGACCTGCCCGGGGCCCTTGGCTAACCTGCAGTTCAGAGGACCGCAGGACAGAGGCCAGGGCGAGAGAAGGCTGTGCTCCCGTCCACCAGCAGTGAGCGCGTAGAACCGGGCCCTTCCCTTACACAGGTGCGCAGCCAACTCCAGGGGTGGACAACTCAGAAGCAGGAATGTACACGGCAAAGCCGCCACGATGTTGGTCTGGGTGACAATTTTTGTGTATGACCCTGAAATCACCGGCAACAGAAGCAAAAGTAGGTAAAAAGGTTTAGACCAAACTCAAGTGCCGGGCACGGTGAAGGCAGCCGTGGACGGAGCGCAGAGATGCGTGGGCTGGGGAGTGCCGGGAACCACACCTGACACAGGCTGCAGAGGCGAGAAGCCAGCAGCCCAGCAGGGGGCCCAGCCGAGGACGGCGAAGGGCCCGGGAGATGCCAAGGGCCACTGGCCGTATGACAAAATGCTCAGTGTCATGAGTCCTCAGAGAAAGGGAATGAGACACCTCACCTGCAGGAGTAGCTGATGTCCAAAAGACAGGAGGTAAGCACTGGCCAGGATGGACAGGGAGTGGGCACGGCCACCACAGAAAGCGGCGTGGAGGGGCCACGGACGTAAAGTAGATCCCTCCTGTGATCCCGACACTTGCCTCTGGCTGCAGACCTCGAGGAAACCGCATCTCTGTATCGAGGGTCCTCCGAACCCCTATATTCATCATGGCACTACTCACAGTGACCAAGATATGCAGACCCCACATCCAGGACAGAGGAGCAGACGCAGTGTGCACACCACATAGGAGGCCACCCACCTCATGACGCTGATGTCCCGCCATTGCGACAACTCGGGTGGAACTAGAGGACACCAAGTGAAACTACCAGAGAAGACCACCGTCCCTCACATGGGCCTAGCAAAGTTGCACTTGGAAGCAGGGGACAGGGCAGTGGTGACCAGGATCTTGCAGGTGGCTAAGAACAGGCTAAGCAGAAGCACAGACCGTACAGAGATGAGCTTGATAAAACAGGCGCAGGGTCTGTGCAAGTGCGCAGACCACCACAGAGAGCGAGGGGGGCCTCAATAAAGGGTCACGTCCTGTGTTTGGAGCAGAAGGTTCGATACTGTTAAGATGTCGCTTCTGCTGAAATTGGGCTGTAAATATAATACAAACCACAGTCAAATCCAAGCAGGGTTTGGTGACCGTTAGCCAGGTGATTGTTCACTTAGACCGATGTGAAGTCAGAGGTGGCCCTTCTGTCCTCCTCCCTGCAGTGGCAGCTCAGATGGGAGAACAAGGCCCTCGTGGGTGGTGAAGCCACTGGGCACAGAAGTTCCATGTCCAAGTGTAGCTCTAGAAGCACGGAGGGTCTCCATCAGGGGCCTCCTCTTGTAGGTCTCTGCGTGCCCTGGAAGTACCAAGCATCTGGGGACAAAGCCACCAACTTGGGTCCTCTTGGTACATCACATGGGGAGCACTAGCCAGACCCAGTGGATGGGAGGAAGAAAGGCATCCAAACCAAAATGAGAAATGTTGAATTGGGGGCACTGATGTCACGTGCCACACAGGGGTCATTCTTGTCATTAGCTCTGTCCCTAGGTAGCATTCTACCTTCATCAGATTTCCAGGGCACTGAGCTAGAAAGTTAAACCCCAAACAAACCAACATGTCCACAGCAGTGAGGAAGTTACATGGGTCTTCCACCCACCACAGAGACCAGCTGAAAAGAACAGACAGACCATACCGAGACCCAGAGGGGACATGGAGCAGTCAGACATTCACATGGCACTGCTGTGGGCATGTGCTGGTATGATCACTTGGAAAATGGCCAGATCCAGTGGAGTGAAACCTGTGCTTCCCGACTGAGGGACCCCTCTCTCATGTGGAATCCTGTGATTCCACACAAACAAAGCTTGATGGTCAAAACCACAGAGTCATTTTTCCTGATTATAGAAAGTTTGGGACATTTTCCAGTTCGGTGGACAAGATAGGTACTCCCTCCAGAATTATACAATACGAAGATGGCATCCATGCATGCACGCACACACATACACACGCACCATGGACTGAGCTCCCTCATCCCAGAGGGACTGCATCCCATCAAAGGGAACACATCTGTGCATTTATTAACCACCAACTCATCCACGATGGCTGGCTGGGTCAATATCAGGACAGTTATTACTAGAAGTCACCACTTCACCAGGTCAAAAGGCAAAAGCCAGTGACTATGTAAGTAAAATCCAAGGTACCTGGTAAAATTCAATAAGTTATTGAGATAAACTCATGCTATGAGGCAAAGCATGCTTTCTTAACTTGATAAAAGTTTTCTGAGTTATCTAAAATCAATTGTGAAAGGTTACATATTTCATTTAAAAATCATAGGAAAGAAAATGATAAGCATCTGATAAGAATAATATTTGACAATTCTGGAGATGCTAGACAATGTGATAAGATAAGGAAAGAAATTAAGAGTAGATAATTTAATGGAGTATTTGCAGGTGACCAAACACTGCAAAGGCATCAGAATAAATAAAAGGTGGTGAGGGAGAAGAAAAACTTAAACCAATAGTTTTCCTATAAACTATCCATAATCAATCAACACAATGGAAAGACATCTCCACAACAGCAACAAAACAAAACATCCTGCAGGGATCTTGACAAGAGTGCAAACAGCTTGACAGAAGAGACCTCTGCCAAGGGGTAGAAGTTCTCCGTAGCACGAGGGTCCTCCTTGTTTAAGGGCGGCAGTGCCTAAGGGTCATGGCAGGGCTTCCCATGCGGCCCAAGCCCCAGCTGGGCACCACGCCTGCAGCTCTCCCTCCTTCGTTCTCTGCCCCTGGATCTGAGTTCCCATGAAGCACTTGCACTTGACCCTTGGTCTCAGCCTCTGGGCGCAGAGCCAGTCAGGATGTCCTGTGACTTCAGGGCTTACCTGAGGGGTAGCCAAGCAGGCAGGAGAGACTAGAGCTGGCCTGCCTAGCCTGCACCCACTTACCAGTGTGGCCTTGGCAAATGCTTTCCAGCGTAGTGATGGTTTTTGTCTCCCAACCCTGGGGAGGAGGCGCTGGGACCGCTGGCCTTCATCCCCACAGCATGCAGAACCAGATGGGTGTTGGTCCCACTTCAGATATGGAGTCAGAGAGGGCAGGAGTGCTCCCTGAGACCATCTAGCTGTGAGAAGGATCTGCGCTGAAGCTCCAGCCCACGCCTGCGAGTTTGTGCTCAGCCCATGCTGGTCGCGGTGGTCTTCTGCTGCTCTGCTCTGTGTGGCTCCATACTGTGGCCCCCTAGTGCCCCTGGTCTGGGCCTGTTCCAAGAGGCAGTTCCCTTCTCTCCCCTGTGCTCCCCATTCTGCTGCTTTGGCCTCCAGGGCTTCTCCTGAGCCCTCTGTGCCCCATCTCCCCGACAGCTGAGCTGGGCAGAGCCACCCCAACATACTCCTCCTAGCCAGTCCACCCTCCCTCTGGAGCTTAAGGAACAATTCCAATGTCGTCCCTCCGAGATACTGGTCCATGACCTGCAGACCACAGCTGCTGGGCCCCTGGCTCTCCAGGGCCACCTCCTTCCTTCCCTCCCACCTGCTTCCTGCCCCAGATTTGAGTCCTGTTCTGACTCTCTCTGTTCTGCACGTCGGGGCTGGCTTTCCTCCTCTCTACACAAGGTCACCGTGCTTCTCTCCTGTGGGAGCCTTTTCCAGCTCCCTCTTGCCACCATATTCCCCTCTTGTCCTGGACACGGACCCCATCGTGTCCCCAGCACCTGGCACGTGCTGGCCTTTCTCTGCATCCTCTGCCCTTCTCCACAGTGTCTCCATGCACCTTGCGTTGCCTGGACTTCGTTCCTGAGTTGTGTGTGCTGAACAGGCTCCTGGGTGGGCGTTTGCTCAAAGTGACCTCATGTTTAGCAGGCTGGCGGCCTTCATGTCTGAGCGACAGCCCAGAAGCAGCATGCACTCGAGAGCTTGTCCATGAGAGTCTATTTCCACAATCCCAGGGAGTTCCACAACTGTGACTTCTTGCCGAGGGTTCCGCTGCAGAGACAGGCCCCCTGAAGTACCATGCTGGCAAGAGCAGGACACAGGACCTCTGCTCTCAGCTCAGGCCTCTGCTGCCCTCCAGCCTCCTCTAGCCTCCTTGCAGCTCCAGAGGGCAGCTGGCCCACAGGCACTGTGGTGGAGTCTGCACCTGGAGGCGGCCAGCACTGGGGAAGGGGGATGCTGCCTGAGGTCATGGGAGATGGCACTGACTCACCTTGTCCCTGGCAGCTGCTGCTGTCTGGCAGCCTCAGGAATGCACAGCAACCCAGGGAGTGCAGGAGATGTCCACTCCAGCCCGCGCGTCCCGTCTCCACTTTAATCTTTTAATCTTAAAATATATATATAACGTACTTCAACATGAATGGAGCCAGGTATACAATATTGTGGAAAAGGCAGAAGACTACGTAGGGTACGATTTCTCCTTTGCAATGAGCAAAGAGCAGAACCAAATATGTGAGTAACCCTGCAGGTAGGACGCCCTGGAAGACTACAACAGGAAGTGGGAAGTTCCACTCCTCCAGGTGGGTGGTGTAGCGCTCTCCAGGCTCCACCCAGGCCCCCAGGGCACTGCTGTCTCAGGACTCCCTGTAGACAATGCACAGCCAGCTTCTCCTGAGTAAGCCAATGGGCCTTGGCTCAACACCAAGCAGCAGGCTGACTCTGAGTCACATGGTCCACCAGAGGTCTCCAGCATGGTGCACCACAGTCCTCCAGCGTGGTCCACTGGAGGTCTCCAGCGTGGTCCACAAGAGGTCTCCAGCAGGTGCACCATAGTCCTCCAGCATGCTCCACCGGAGGTCTCCAGCATGGTCCACAAGAGGTCTCCAGCGTGGTCCATCAGAGTCTCCAGTGTGTTCCACCGGAGGTCTCCAGTGTGG
>CM053409.1:118461192-118523475 GCA_028644305.1 Xerus rutilus | reverse complement strand
GTCACCTCCTAGAAGTGTCATAGCCTCGCTCTCTGCACTGAGAGAGAAAAGGCCTGTGACCCACTTTGAGCTGATGCTCATGGAGGTGAAGATCTGCGTCCATACCCTTTGTCTTGGGTGTGGGTGTCCGGCTGTCCAGAACCACTCGTGGAAGTAACCGTTCCTTCCAGTGGACGGGGCAGTGCCACATTGCTGAGGACAAGGACCTGGCCTCGCTCGGCCAACTCGAATGCCATCTCCTCCAGAAACACAGACACACTCAGAAATCGTGACAACCAGCTATCTGGACATCTGGGACCCAGCCAAGTGGACACATGAAAGAGGCCCTTGCAGGGCCTGTTCCGGCTCCCTGGCCGTCTGCCTGCCCTTCTCCAGAGGCGTGCTGGCTGCAGCCACCCGGGAAGTCTGAAGTCAGACCATGCGGGTCCTCTGCGGAGCCCTCCTCGCCTCCCGCGCGGCCTTCTGGCCTTCTGGCCGCCGTGCGTTCTTTCTGACCGCCTCGCCCGGCAGGGCCACCAGACCCTCTGCCGCTGGACGAGGGTGGCTTGCAGCACTCGCACCGTCTGGGGTGAGCTGACGTCGTCATGATCTGGAACCCCCGTGGGCACATCATCTCAGGATTCGAATTCAAGTCCTTCGCTCCCCTTGCCCACCCTGACAGCCCACAGAGGGCACCCGGAATGTCACATGGGGACGGAGGCAGGGCAGGTGTTCGGAGCCACCCGGTGAAGTCCCTAGTCTGCAGTCATGGGTGGGTCAGGATGGCAGAGCTGGGCACCTGCACCTGCTCCACCCTGCCACGGGGCAGGGGTACCTTCTGGTTGGCCTGGACACTGAGGGCCGGAGCCTGGGGTCTCAGCCCAGGTCCACAGCCCAAGCCTGGCACGTTCAGATACGCTGTGGACTTGGACAGGAGCTCCAGAGGGGCCGCCGGGAGGGCTGAGGGACAGAGGTCCTTACCTGAGTGAGGGGGAATGCTAAGCCTCTGGGGCACCTGAGAGCCTGGGAGGCGCATTCGGAGCGGCCTGGGGCTTTCTGTACCCCCCGGCAGAGGGGTCCCCAGGGCTGCTCCACCAGCCTCCCCAAAAGTCTCCATTTGCTTTTTTAGCCCCCAGAACTGTGAGCCTCCCGCTTCGAGCAGCCTGTGTTTCCGCACAGCTGAGACACATCCATTTACTTTGGCAGAAGGGCTTTCGGGAAACGGCAAGTGGATGGGATTGTTTAGTCTTGGCCTCTCTGCCGGTTCCGGGAAAGGCCGGGTGCCCACGAGTCGAAATCTGTGGGGCTGCTGGAGGGGGCCCTTGCTCGTGGGGACCTTGTGGGACTCGAGGATTCAGTGTTCCCCTCCAGGACACTTCACCAGCTCACCCCAACAGGCACCACCAAAGTCAGGGGTCACCTGATTTCCGTCCCGCCACCTGCCCGCTGTCCCCGCACACCCGTGCTCAGGCCTGGCCTGGATCACCCTCCCCGTCACCTCCCCTGAGCAGGGGCCAGTGTGCACCGGGCGCGTGCAGGCATGTTCCTGGAGGGTCTCCATGCCAGGGGCAGCCCTCCTCCCTCTCAGGCCTGCGCCGTCCCGGCGAGGGCCCAGCGATCCTGACCGTGGGGTGGTGGGAGCACTGGCTCCCCGGGCACCGTTGCTCCTGCTCGAGCTGCTGTCTGTTGGACGTGGGATACAGCACCCAGCAGGACAGGGGCTCTGGTGTCCACCCTGAATTTACCTTGAGCTGGCTCCTGGGGTCAGAGGAAGCACTGAGTTGGGCAGGCAGTGACCTGTCCCCTCCCTCTGGTGGGCACCCACCCAGTGAGGCAGGACGTGGCCGCCCAGTGGGCTCAGGTGGTGGTGTTGTGACTGTAGTTTTCGCATCAGCATAAAGAAGGCAAAAAGTCCAACCTAAACGGTGTTTTTGGCTTTTCCGGAGGCCGTGGCTCCTCGTCAGCAGCGACCAGGGGTCGGGAGAGCTTCTCTGCAGTCGGGGCGTCTGTCCAGGCACCGCTGCTTTACAGACGTCTGCACGACTCCAGTCCCATGGCTCCAAGGCGAGAGGCCACATTAGTGTCCTGGGGCCACTGTGACGGAGTGCTGCACACTGGTAGCTTGAGGTGACAGAGGCTCTGGAGGCCAGGAGTCTGAGCCGCAGGTGCTGCACGGTTGCTCCTCCCTCCTGCCTCTTCCAGCCCTGGCAGCTCTGGGGTCCCTGCATCTGGGGGACGTCACTCCCGCCTCTGCCTTTGAATCATGTGGCTTCTCCTCTGTGTCCTACTCCTTCCCTTCTCTTTGATGAGGACAGTGTGGTGGCATTCGGGTCCCACCAGGTAGTCAGGTGACCTATTCTCCAGAGCCTCCATGGTCACATCTGCAAGACACTTTCTAAGCGATGTTCCATTGACAGGCTCCTGGGGCTGGACGTGTCCAGTGGGGATACTGCAGGCTGAGGCCAAGGAACCCCTCTGTGACAGCCCAGGGCTGCACGGCCCCAGGCCTGTGCACAGAGAAGTGCAGAAGGGCTGCTGCGGCCTGTTCGGAGCCGAGCATGGGGCGAGGGCTCAGCTGGGCAGGGTGGGGCTGCCTGAGACCCCCAGGCATGGGATGAGTCCCCTCGCCGGAGGAGTGGGTCAGCTGCCACCCCGTCCACTAGGTGCCCACACTCCCTTTAACCTCTCAGCCGCGTGGGGCAGTGGCCAGCTGAGGTTCACAAAGGACAGCGCCCGGCGGCCAGGGCTGTGGCAGGCTGCCCGACCTCAAGGCACTGGAGTTCCGCCGGCCTCACGCCCGCCCCGCAGGCTGGGCCCCCGGAAGCAGGGTTTTGCAAGCCCGGTGTTTACAAGACCTCTTCCCATTGCCTCAGCGCCGGGCAAACACGCAGGGCCCGGCTCTCGCCTGCGTAATTGTGGTTTTGGAAAATAGTCCAGCCATCGACCCTGGACTCGTGGATGGACGTCCAGGGTGGGGACCGACAGCATGGGGCCACTGCCTGGGAGGCGGCTGCAGGACCCCCCTCTTGCTGGGCCCCTCTGCCCCCTCCCCAGCCCGCTGCAGGGAGCCCGGCTGCTGAGGGTCGGCCGGCTGTGGACGCCACTGTGGGAGGAGCGGTGGAGCCCGAGGTCGCCTCGGGAGCAGCAGCGACTCCACTGAGCCAGCGGTTCCGCGGGTGCATAAGGAACGCGAGTGCACATCCTCGGGCCAGGTCCTGCACCACGCTTCTGGACTGTGCCCGAGGCTGTGTGCCCCCGCACGGGTCTCGCGTGCGTCTGTGCAGCCAGGCACTGCTGCACTGCAGGGGAGGGTGTGCACGCGTGCGCACACGCATGTCTGGTGTGCAGCTGTGCGTGTGCTTGTGTGTGTTTGTGCCTCCTGCCCGTCTTTCTTCTGTCCTCCTGCTGACTCAAGGGCCCACTCGGGTCACAGGCGCCAGGTGGCCTGCTCCTAAACAGTGCAGCGAGCTGGGGCTGAGAAGGCCCCTCTGTCCAGAGGCCTCCTCCCAGATGAGGGGCCCCAGGGAGTGGTTCCCACACCTGATCATGTCCGAGAGAGGCCGGAGAGTGGGGCATGGGGCACCCGGCGGCGAGAACAAGGGCCCTTTGTGCACTTGGGCAGCTGTGGCAGCAGCCGAGGCTGATGGACTGGCGGGCTGGCTGACCCCGGGGACAAGAGCTCTCCCGTGTCTCCCCAGTGTCCAAGCCCCAGCCTCCGTCACCGGAGCTCCCTGCTGCAAGGGAGGCCACTCTCACAGGGGCTGTTTGGGAAGCGTCTTCATCAAGAGGGCCATTGTGGGAGGGCTCGGAGCTGCTAGAACAAGAAGTGGGTCAGGGGCGAGCGGCCGGGCCGGCCCAGAGCTGGGCGGGGCTAAAGCACCAGGACCGCAAAGGGGCTCAGACAGCCTGGTGCCCGCTGCTCTGGCAGCGCCCGCCCCGCCAGCCCGCCAGCTCCCAGCCGTGTGAAGACCCGCCCGCTCTCCTGCCCTACGATGGGTGCCCTGGGCCCAGCAGAGACTGTCCCTGGCCCTCCCTGGCCCCGAGGCTGGGTAGAGGGTCCCCCTTTCACGTGAAGGACCTCTACCCTCGTTTCAGAGAAAACAGGACTAATTTAGGAAACCGTCCCTCCTTCCCCGCCGTGCGGGCAGGCAGGCTGCAGGGCTCCCTGAAGGAGGCTTTGGAGTAGGGACACGGCCTCTGGGAGGCCCAGCCCTGGAGACCAGCAGCCCAGCTACAGGCTGAGGGCAGGTGGGCAGATGACTCCAGCTGGAGGGAGCCGGCACATGGAGAGGAGAGGCAGCCGCCTGAGTCCCAGGGTCTGGGGTTGGATCTGGAGCCACGGGTGGGATCCCTGGTTCTCAATGCAAGCAGACACCCATAGATACGAATGTGCGAGGGCTGTGCCTGGGTGTGCACACGCGCGTGTTCTCCTGTCCACGTGCCCCAGCTGCAGGCCACACCCAGCCCTGGACATGGGCTCCTGATGCCATCACCCACCAAGAGGGCCCAGGCTCCCTGGAGAAGCAGCGGGCTCTCGGGCTGGGGTGGGGCAGGTGGGATGCGCCAGGCGGCAGGAGGGTCATCTGGTAGTGAGGGAGAGGGCAGGGGCAGCTGGGAGGAGACGCAGAGACCAGGCCAACGGTCCTGCCTGGGACACATTTGAGCATCAAAATCAGGTAACAAAGTCAGGCCCAGATGATGGCCTGTGGCATCCAGGACCCAGGCGTGCACAGTGGCACAAATGAGCTCAGAATGAGGAGAGAAGCCTGTCCTTACAGTAGAGTTCCACCCGGCGAATAAAAGGGGTCAGAAGGTGGCCAGGTCATTGGAGTAAGCACTAGGGACATGGGGAGGTGCTGGCCAGGTCATTGGAGTAAGCACTAGGGACACGGGCGGAGGCAGGACCCGGCACCAGCTCTGAGTGCCACTCACGAATGTGCCTTGACTCCACGGCGGAGGGGATTCCCAGCCAGACCCCTGCAGATGTCAGGCTCCTCAGGTGGCCAGGGCTAACAGCCAGGGCTGGACAGGCCGACAGGCACCCCCCGCAACTCCTGGATCCAATCATGAGACAAACCAACCTCGGGAAGTGTCACTTCTCAAAACTGCCCAGGTCACGACAGTCTAGGAGAGACCAAGGGCACTGCCACCTGAGGGCCATCCCACAGAGACAGCAGTGGACACCCTCGATTGGCTCTGCTCTAGGACATTGAGTCGGTCGGCAGAAGCTGAGGGCCTCTCGTATGCAAAACGCATTCCGTCCAGCCCAGGGTCCGGAGTCTCCACTCCTGCATCGGCTCTGAAGTCCAAGCCCAGGGTCTCATCAGAAACGTCTGAGACTCAAGCCAGATCCATCTTGAGCAGGCAGGTCACCTGCTTCCAGACACAGCGGGGGGACCAGCACAGGACAGTCCCATCCTGAGGGGAAAGGGGCCGTGGGCCAAGTCAGTCCCAAGCCCAGTGGGTCCAGCACCCTGCAGGCTTCACAGAATGACCTCTCTGACTCCGTGCTGTGATGGACAGAGAGGGCTCAGGGCTCCGGACAGCCTTGCCCACAGCCGGGGGCACAGTGGACCACAACCCTCATGGGCCGGGGGCTCCTGCCTGCAGCGCCACCCCCGGCTGGCAGTGCACACTGGAGGCTGCACAGCTCGGGGTCTCACTCATAGCTCACTGTGCATTGCCTGAGCGGAGGCTCCCTGTGAAGGGCCACCCGGGGCAGGCCTCTGCCCACACCCTGAGGTTTTCTGAAGCGTGCTAGGAACCCCGGGTGGGGGCAGCCGGCCTGCACAGTAATCGTTCTCTGCACACCAGCAGGGCAGGCCCCGCACAGGTGCCGCCAACCCCACCACCTGTGGGCCCAAGAGTGGCCCCTGCCGCAACTGCGTCCCCTGACTCACAGTCGGGTGGTCTAGGGGGGCTGCACAGAGACGAGTGGAGCAAAGACCCAAGGTTCCCTGGGGACCCTGGGCCCCTCCTTTTGAAAGAGTTCTGTCCAAAGGCCTTGGCACACAGTCCTGTGGTGGGCGGGATGGGCCCTGGGAAGGACACCGCAGGGTCTGGGTCGTTCCCCATCCTGCTGAATGGCACCTGGTTTCCTCAGGTCTGTCCCAGGCTCCCGTCAACGTTTGCCTGGCCACGCAGGGATTCTCTCCGCACGGCCGCCTGCTCTTCCCCCAGCCTTGCTGGGAGCTTTCAGACCCAAAGTCCGGCCTCCCTTTTACCCACAAACCCCACCTTTCTGCATTCCTCGCCTCCCCTCTACAGCTAGAAGTCACGTCGCACCCACGCACTTGGCACAGGCGTTTCTCTGGCCAAATGTTCTCGCCCACGGCGTGCGAGTTCCGCCTTCCACAAAGCTCTGGACACGCACAGCTCCGCCCGGTCCTCCAGCGCTTTGTAGCAGGGATGGCCTTTCCTCCCGTTTCCAATCCACCCAAGACCTCGCGGGGCGGGCCCTCGCCGCCCTCCCCTCAGAGCTGCTTGCCAGTGTGGATTTGTTGTAGCGACGGCTTCCTTGGTGCCTCCCCGTCTGACTTCATTCACTGATGCTATAACAAAACGCCTGAGGCAGGTAACTGGGGAGGAGGAGAACCGTGTTGCTCACAGTTCTAGAGGCTGATGGGCAAGGTTTAAGTGCCAGCAGGCTAGGTGTCTGGTGACAGATGCTCTCTGTGCTTTCAAGATGGCCCCTGGTATGCCCTGTCCCCTGGGGCTTGGACGCGGTGTCCTCACGGGCCTCCCTCCCATCTGTCTTCCCACAGACAGGAACATGTTGAGCCTCCCACTGGGGCCACTGACCGTCTTTGGGCAGCTCAAGAGCATCCCGCCCTGGGCGGCACCTCAGCTCCCAGCAGGGGTGGGGCACAGAGCAGGCAGCTCAGGGTGGGGTGGAGTGACGCGGAGCAGCACTCGCAAAGCCGCTGCAGCCAGCGCCACAAGGACAGGGGACGTGGCCAGCTTACTGTCTGCTGGGGACTCAGCCTCAGGAAGGGGGACCCGGATCTGGCCCTGCATCAGAAGGCAGCGGTGACAGGGCAGACGCCTGCAGGGACAAGCTGTGCCCGCCCCATGCACCAAGGGCTGTTCAACAGGTGCCCTGTGAGGTCGGTGAGCCTCCCGACAGCTCTGACCAGCTTTGCTCAGTTTTCACCTGACAAATACCCGCTGAGCACACTAGGTTAAGGGCACTGACAGAGCCGGCTTCTGGGTCAGCTCAGGGGCTGTGTGACGCAGGTGCACGACCGGGCCTCTCTGTGCCTCCATCCCGTCAGCAGTGTGGGTTGTGGGAGGAGGTTTAGCATGTGTGAACCTGGCATGAGGCTGTGCTCCTGAGTTCCAGCTTCAGAGAAAAGGCCCTGCTCCTGGAGCGGCCCTGGACCCGTGTGAGTCAGGCCTGCCTAGAGGCTGCTGAGCTTGGGTGTGGCTGACCGCCGAGGCCTGGTCTGCAGAGCCTTTGACGTTGCCCTTGACTGTGGGCGCAGCAGGGTCAAGGTGGAGGGTGGAGGGTCAAGGTCAGTAGTGAGCCCACCAACAGCCCCGCGCTGGCGTTGGGGGCGTTCTGACACTGGGAGAGCACAGTCCGCAGGACAGATGGTCGTAGGGAGCCTCAGTGCTACGTGCAACCCAGCTTGGCTGGACCCTCGGGGGGCATCCAGCTGCATCGCCACGAACACCACAGACCAGGCAGCCTCAACAACAGGAATCGATTCTCCCACATTTTGGAGGCTGCAGTGCCAGGTCCAGGTGTTGCAGGCCGGTTCCTCCGGGGCTCCCCTTGGCTATCGGAGGGCGTCTTCTCCCTGTCCTCACGGGGCCGTCCTCGGGGCCTGTGTCCTGCTCGTAAGCACAACCAGAGAGGATCCACCTAATGACCCCATTTTATTTTAATGACCTCCATAAAGACCCATCTCCAAAGACAGCTGCACGGGGTGCTAGGGCTCAGGACTGTGACTGAATCTGGGGCAGATGGCCCAGCACACCTGAGCTTCAGCAGCCGTCAACTGGCCGTGAGCTGGCCATGAGCTGGCTGTGACCTCAGACTTGCCAAGCCTGACAGCCAGGTGCTGCCTTTGCCAGGGCAGGTGCCAAGGGCCCCACCAGCGGCCCATGCTGGCCCCGTGCTGGCCCCGTGCTGGCCCTGTGCTGAGGCGCGGGTCTGCCAGCTGAGGCCCAGGCCACGCTGACCAGCACTTGGCTTCTTCCCTAACCACCAGGATGAGGCCGCTGTCCTGGATCCAAGTGTGGAAATGAGGGAGGGTCTGCCACAGCAGTGCCCCGGGGAGGCAGGTGACGCGGGCCTTCATGCTTGTCCAGGGCTGCTGGCCTCCTTGCCCAGAGTCTAGGGCCAGGCTCCTGCTGGGGGCTCCAGGCCAGCCCTCAGCTTGCCCCTGGGGCACACAAAGAGGGGCTCTCAGCTGCTCAGGGACCCAGAAATCCCAGGAGGAGGTGCTGCTGTTTGGCCAGGGCTGGCCCCAGGCAGGACCTCCCTGAGTCCCAGGCACCCACTTCCCGAGAGCACTGGGTGTTTCACACTGGCGCCCAGAGACCCGAGAGGAGGCTTCCGGGGGCCTCCCACCTGGGGCAGGAGAAGCGCAGGACTCGGGAGGCAGGCAGCCCTATCTGCACGGCAGGGCCCAGGCGGGGTCCTGTGGCCCTGGGGGCTGGGTCAGTCCCTCCTCCTGCCTGTCGGATGCTGCCAGGAGCTGGAGTCGCACAGGGCTCAGCGAACAGCAGCCTGGCCATGTCCGCTGGCTGGCTCTGCGGGCGGGAGAGCATTCAGGGAACGCGGCCGGCTTACGGGAACAGAAGGAAAAGCCAGAGCCCCCTGAGCCTCCGTGCCAGAAGCCCACTAGCTTCCTCCACCTGTGCACCTGATTAAGAGGGTCCTGTCCAGTCTCAGGGTGTAAGGCCAGAGTCTGGGGACGGTCCCCAGAGCCACATCAGAGTGAGGGTGGAGTTGGCGGGCTGGACGATCCCCTCCAGGGCTGGGACGTTCCTCTGAGTGGGCGGCCGACGCGGCACTTCTCCCTTCCCTGGAAGCACCTAGAAGCACCGCCTGCTGCTTTCCTCAGCTGTGCGAAGCTGAGCCTGAAAACCGGCACCTGCAGCCACTCTTCCGACCACAGGGCTCACACCCCGCTCAAGGCAGTGATATTGCAGCCAGTGCCCGCCCCACCCGCTGCCCAGCCCCAGCGCCACCATCCGTCTCTGCAAACACCAGCCCAGGACCAGCCCTGCACAGCGCTGGTCCCCTGTGCCCCAGTGGGAGGTGCTGGGGTGCTCGGGCCGGCTAGCTCAGGGAGGCCCGACTCCCAGGCCTCGTCCTCATGACCCTCCCCGCAGCATAGGTCTGTGGAGAGACTCCACATCTCCTGGGGACTCGGGTGATGCTTATGACCCAGACCACCCAGACCACCAGGACCACCACCTTGGCCTCTTAGCAGGTCCTGGCTGCACTACAGCCTGCTCAGGGTCAGTTGGGATGAAGGAAGGCATGGAGCCTGTCCCCAGGGCTCGGCCACTCTGGCACTCACGTGTCCTGTGTCCACAGACACGGACAGTGTCGGCCTGCTCAGTGTGGCCTGCCCTTCCAGGGTCAGTGCTGTCCAGCCTCCACTGTCAGCCTGCCAGGGCGCCCGCCCTGGCCCAGCTGAGTGCCCCGTCAGCCAGGGCCAAGCTTGAGACTCTGCCTGTGGTCCACACGCCCTGGAGACACTGGTTCAGAACCACATGTGGACTCCATGGTCTGGTCCAGCCTCTTGGCACTGATGAGGGACAAACTGAGGCCAGATCCATGAGAGACAGAACCAGGGTCTGCTCCTGGGTCTGACTCCTGGCCAGGGCTGAGACTTCCAAACCCTGAGGACAGTCCACTCCGTGCATGAACCAGGCTGGTGCCTGCACCTGCCCCAGTGGGTGAGAGGGCAGCAGATGCAGCAAGGACCCTGTGTGGTGGACCAGCAGGCCTGTGGGGAGCCTGGGGCAGGTCTGAGGTGCAAGCGTAGCTCTTACCCCATGAGGTCCAGAGTCCTGCGGGTGAGGGACGCCCCAGCCCAGGGTGGCTGCGAGGACTGGCAGGGGGTTACAAAGCAGGGCAAGAGAGCAGAGCTGCCAAGGGGCGGCCTGCAGGTCCCAGAGACCCTGGGAAGAGGACCCACAGATCCCCCGTGGCAGACTCTACCAGGACCCCTGCACAGGACCCTGGAGGGAAGGCGCAGGGGATGAGACCCAGCTGAAGGGGACAGGGAGAACCCCGCCCTGCCCGGGACCCTCCGCTGGAAACACAGAGCAGAGGAGCTGGGTGGGTGAAGTCACAGGCTCAGCCACACTGGGGACCCAGGGGGCGTGACCTTGCCCGGGGCAGTCTCGGGGTGGGCTGGGTGGCCGGGTGGAGGTGGGCTCTGTGGGAGGGACAGATGGGTGGCAGGAGGGCTTTTTGTTTTGTTTGCTTTGCTGGGGGATGGTAAACACTGATGGAGGCTGTTCCCAGGGAGCTGCCCACAGGAAAGGACAGGAGGCTGAAGGGAGGAGTCAGGGCCCAGGAGGCCTCGGGGTAACCCTCGGGGCCCAGGAGCCAGCCCTCGGGCTGCCCTCGTGTGTGACAGACTGCAGGGCACCGGCTGGCCACAGGGGTCTCGAGACAGGGCGGTCGGCTCTGGCTGGGAGTGGAGGCCGTTCCCAGGCACTCACTGGTGCTCTGGCTGTCCGGTTCCTCTGACCTCTCATGCTGTGGCTCCCGGCTTCCCAGGTCAGGACAGAGTTGTGGTTTGTGAAACTGTCGAGTTAGCGGAACGGCATTCCATCCCCGGTGCCCTGCGCGTCCACAGGGACTGGCCACTGTGGGAAAGCTGGCCCAGGTCAACCACCATGGTGCAGTAGGCTGGACTCCCCGGCCTGGGCGAGCCACGTGGCCCTGTGGATGTGACGCTGGGAGTCTCAGGGGCCTGGCCAGACCTCGCCTCCCGTCTCCTCAGAGCAGATGACGCCCAGGCGCAGGTGTGGGGCGCGTGCCTGGCATCCAGCCTGGGCCCTCAGTGCTGACCGTGTCACACTCGGTGCGCCTGCCAGCCAGGGCGTCCGCCCAGCTCCCCAGCTTGCGCCCTCTGGCCATCCAGGCAGGCCTGTCTGCACTGTGCCAGGCAACCCTCCTGGGGCACCGCCCGAGCGGCAGAGGAGGGACACAGACAGGCAGAGATGCGGAGACAGGGGAGCGATAGGCGGGCAGTCAGAGATAGCGACAAGAAGGGAGGGACAGACAGACAAAGAGATATAGACACAGGGAGAGGGAGACGGATGGGGAGACCGGCAGAGACAGAGGGGAGCTAGAGAAATGGACACCGACAGGGACCGTGGAGCAGGGCCTCACGGGCCCCAGACTTCATCCGTGCCCCCTGGCAGCTTGCCTGTGACACACAGACCCTCCTCCTAGCCCAAGTCTGGAGAAGGTTCCCACACCGCAGCCCAGCGCCCAACCACGGACCATCGTGGAAGGGAGGAGCCCGCCCTGAGTGTCTGCTGCCTGGGCCTCTGGCAAGTGCTCAGCACAGGCTACTTTAATTACTGCATTTTAGTGCTCAGTATTTGACATAAATTCCGTCTTGATGTGAAACCACTCAGCAGTTTATGTCCCTGTTTGGAGGTTTTGATTCTGAGCCCCTTGGGAATCTCGTGCCCAGATGTGGCTATCCATGCCGAGGTCCCCAGGGAGAAGGGCATGATGAGGACCGTGGGCCTCTCCAGCAGCTCCCCCCCATCCCTGGCCCCAGGCCTCGCCCACACTTGGGAGCTGTGCACGTCTATGTGGCTCTCACACGAGCTTATCCTCGCTAACCGCTCCCCACGCGGTTCTTTACCACCGTGACGCCTTTGGATCCCCGGCTTTGGGGCACGTTGCTGGCACCTCCTTAGCTGGATGCCCCTCATCTTGAGTTTGGTGGCTTTGACTATATCACACACCTCTCAGGACAAGAACCTCTCAGCACACTTCATGGGTGAGCAGAGTGGGGACAGGGGACAGTTCTAAGTGTCATTAGTACTGCTGTCTTCTTTGGAGTGCTCAGTGGCCTTTTCTCTGTGCCACCAGACACAGACACGCCATTTCTGGGATGAAGGTGACTTGGAAGGATGCTGAGGACGAGGAGATCAGGTGGTGACCGCAGTGCCTGGTTTTGGTTCCACAGGAGGGCGGGCGCTTGCCTGAGCACAAGGGAGACCAGGTGTCTGCTTGTGGCTTCCCTGGGCCTTCGGGGTGGACCCCCGCCCCAGGGAGCAGCGGTGGATTATGAGCCAGCTGCACCCAAGGGACCTGGACCCATGCCTCCCAGATCAAAGGGACGGGGGAGGGAGAGAGGGCAGGCTGAAAAATAAGTGAAACCACCAGCAATTTTGAAAACAAGATGAAACCAGTCAATTTCTCAGAAAACACAAAGTTCTAATTGACTCAAGTAAAAATAAGAAATCTGACTGGTCCGATAGCAGGGGCACAGAACAAAAGTGGTCTGGGTTTATCCTTTCTAAAGGCACCAGGCCCAGACAGTTTTCCTAGGAGCCTTGAGTCCCTCTAGGAATCACTGCAATAGGGGACAGAGGACCTGCATGTGGAGACCTGGCTCTGGAGGCCAAATGTCCAGCTCCTTCCCCAGCTGGACAGACCAAACTCTGACTCAGCGTCTTCCCCCAGCAAGTGGACATGGAAACGGCGCCCACCCACAGCGCCAGGAGGCTGACGAGTTGCCTCATGAACTAGACGTGCGCCTCCGTGCTGCGTGGTAAGAACTTGATGCAGGCCGGCCGTGATGAAGGGTTGTTGGCATTTCCACGCACGGAAAGACAAAAGCAACCAGCTCATTCTTCACAGCTTGCCTACCCTGAACAGCTAGCAACAAGGCTCCGGGGCATGCCCTGGTTGGCCACATTGTCCATGTGGGGACTCATGCACCAGGAGAGAGCAGGCTTCCTCTTGGGGACGCCAGGATGAGTCAGCGTGAGAAAAATCCACCAGCACAACCTTCAGAGAGTTTTAAAAAGACTATGTCAAAAGAATCCCCCAGAAGCACCCGGGGACTCTAGGGACATGCCTTCCCATGTCTGTGTTCCCATGGGCTGGTCTGCAGCATCCCCGAAAGTCCACCCTGATGTTTCTGGCTCTCTGGGGTGACCTCAGTGGGGAGACTTTGAAGTCCTGGCTGGACCTGAGCCTCCATCAGAGAGCTCAGGGTCCAGGTGTGTGGACTCGCCTCCCATACCTGGCCGGTCGTGGCTCTGTGCATCAGCAAGACTCTCCGGCTGCCTCATGCCACGCAGGAAACCCAGGCCTTGGCTGCCTCTGTCTGCGTTTCCCTTGACACTGTCACCGAGAGGGAGAAGACAGTCCTTGAAACCAGTCTTCCAAACATAAATAAGCAGCCTGTTTAAGTCAAGGAAATTACGCACTCCTTGACATTTGCCAGAGTTTGAAAGACCTCTGGGGTGGATCCACGAAGCTCCAACCAACGGCCACCTTCCTGGCCTTCTGCTGACCTCCAGGAAAATCTGCCTCCCAGACTCCAGCTGGCAGAGTCTCCTAAGGCGGGAGGGCGGGCCTGTGAGGCATCTCCTGCAGCAGGGCACTGAAGACCCCCTGCAGTCAGAGAGGATAGGAGTGTCCTCAGCTGCTCAGGCCCCAGAGGCAAAGCAGGGGCCCTTGTGAGGGATCTTCTGAGCTGCCAGCGCATTTGGTGGGGGTGGGGGCAGGTCTTAGTCTTGCTACCCGTCTCTGTCCTGGAGCCTCTGCTTTAGGAGGTGGCAGCAGTCATCACGGCCTGGCCTTGTGAGGCTCGATCCAGCTGTGCCCAAGGAAGAAGAGGCCCTCCGGGCCCACCAAGCAGTCAGGACATGGAGCCCCAGGCTTGGGGGGCAATGGCTGCCAGCCTCCAGGCCTGCCTGCCCCCACAGCCCACCCCACTGCCAGACCTGCTTCTGCCCCCACAGACAGCTCCTTCCCGCTTACGGTGTGTCCCCAGGGAATCCAGCAGCTCCTTCACACCTTGATCACTTGGCGGCCTGGGCCCATGGGCCCTTCCTTTGGCTACAGAGGCTGGGTGGTCTGTGCCCACTGAGCAAGCCTCTGGTCTTGGAGTCTGGGGACTGGGACTCTCTGCCCTGCCAGTGGCTCACAGGTGGCAGGTGGTCCCCAAGGTGGCAGCCCTGGAGCTGTGGCCAGGAAAGGGCAGGTTCCAGAAACCCAGCATGTGGTCCTGCGGCCAGATGGGAACAGGGAAGCAGGCAGCACCCAGGGTGCTGTGCCTGGGGTGCCAGCTCTGCGAGGCGTCCACACCCTCCATCGCTCCACCCCATGGCTCCCCCTGATGACGTCCCCATCTGTGAGTCGTGGAGGTGCCCTGGGCTGCTCCTCGCCCCTCCCCTTTCTTCTGCAGTGGACCCAGGACAGCGGCCCCACCCAGGCCCCTCCTGCCGGGTGCACCCCACGCCCAGAGCGCTGCTGGTGTCGGAGAACCAGGCTCAGTGGGCACTGCTGCCGCCCCCTCTGTGCTGAGACCCAGCTCTCACCCTCCCTGTCTGCTGCCCACACGCTAGCCCTGTGGCCCAGAGCCCTGGCTTCCAAGGAATGGCCTCTCTTTGGAAGATGCCCAGGACCACCCAGACTCCCCACCTCAGGGCTCTGCTCACGGGGGCTGGGGGTTAAGACCAGGTGGCCGGTACTGACCCTCTGAGATGTGTGGGAACAGAAGAGGCCCCTGGGCCAACGAGGATCAAAGCACTGGCCAAGCCAGGTGTGGCCCCCAGGACAGTGAAATGCCCTGCCCAGGCTAGGGCCAAGGGGGCTTCCTCTCTCTCAGGAGAGGCTGGGGGTGGAGAGTGGGAGCAGCAGTACAGAGGCCCCAGACCGGCTCTGGGGGTTGCCTGGGGATAAGAGAGACTGGCCAGGTGGCCTAGCTGCCCCCAATCTGTTCTCTCCTCAGCCGTGCCCTGCGCACCCTGCTCCCAGGATGGCCCCGCTGAGGGCCACCACAGGGCTTGGAGGAGCAGGATCCCAGTGGCCTGGGAACCACAGAAGGGCTCGCGTGCCCTCTTGTGGCAGCATGCTGCCGTGGCTGCAGTGCCCCTAAGCCGCCCGCCTGCAGAAGGGCTGCTTCCAGCTGCTCCTGGGAAGGCCTTCTTCTCTTAATGGGAGCTGCAGGAACCTCCCAGGGCAGTGCTGAGAGGGCCCATAACCAGGGATCAACAATCCACTCCCACAGACCCTGGGGAAATCGGTGGCCAGAGGGCGCCGGTGTGGAGGGTCCTGGGCCCCGCCAAGGCTGGAAGAAACAGTGGCACAGGGGGCATGGAGGTAGAGCCCCCCAGGGCTGAGCAGGCAGGCCACCTGCCACAGAGTCACACAACTTCCAAGTGGACTCCAGCCTCTGAGAGGAGGTACAAGGCCATGGCCTCCGGCCCAGGCACAGGCTGTCCATCATGAGCTGGCCCTGTGGGTCACCCTGTCCTCAAAGCTGAGCAGAACTCCACCACGAGGTGGAAGTGGGCCTTCAAAGTGGAGCCCAGGGCAGGGATGGAGGCCCAGGCCCCCAAGCCTCCAGGCTGGGACGCAGCCTGCTGTGGTCCCGGATGCCTCTGGGGCCCTGCTCTGATTCCTGGCGTGGTGTTTTCTAGAGCTCTGTGAGGATGGCTCAGTTGCCACATGGCTGCACTGGTGCTGCTGTGCCAGGCAGCAGGAGAAGTGCATCCCGCAGGCCCTCGCCCTCGAAGCTTAAAGGAGCAAGCCCCTGTCCTCAAATCTGCTGCTCCCTGCAGCCAGCTGCCATGCAAGTGCCCTTGTTGTGGGGCCTCGACTTTGTCCTCAGAACAGGGCAGCGCCTTGGGCTCCTGCAGGGAAGCCCATCCGGAGGCGCTCTGTGCACACGTTGCAGGAGCCTACGAGGTTTCCTCATCAAGGAGGTGCTCTGACCAGGGGCAAAGTGTGGGATTTGTTTTCCTTGAGAGGAAAACTCCAGAGGTCTAGGTGAGCGCCTGCTGACCTTGGGGGCATTCTGAGCCCTAGAACTCCCTGTGGGGCCCTCTCCATGCCAGTGGGCTGTGAGGAGGCCAGGGGGACCAGGCCTGGTCTTCTGGGGGGAGGAGGTGTGGAGGCTGCTTTTCTGCAGAGCGAGGCCTGGGCAGCAGGGGCTGCGAGGCCTGGAGGCACCACAGTCGGCTGCTGGTGAAGCTGCTGTGCAGAGCAGTGAGCTGGACAGCAGAAAAGCCAGGCTTCGAGGCCTGGTTAAACCCGTACCACAGTGCAGGTGGCACTCACACCAGGGTCTAAGCAGGAGGCTCACCGTTGCCAGCCAGGCTCCTCGCTGTCCGTTTTTCCCGGAGGGGCAAGTCTTCACAGGCGTGGACACAGGGTGCAGCAGCTGGGTCACACAGTAGGCATGTGTTTACCTTTATAAGAAACACAGGGTCCCACCACACCCCCATTTTCTTCTTAAATCCTGACCCAAAAGCACATGCAAGCTTTCCTGCAGACTTGGACCAAGCCTGTGCGCTCATGTGTAACCCTCAGCCCCACAGATGTGCCCGGGAGAGCATCCCTCCTCTCCTCTGCCTCCAGGACACACTGCACGCTCCCCAACAGCCCTGGCACTCAGGGCTCCTTCGGCCAGAATCCTAGCCAGCCCTGGCTCAGGATGGTCTGGGGACTCCCTTGCAGGACCTTGCCTGCTGCTACTCCTGTGGTGACTCCAGCTGTGGGTTCAACCCGAAGAAAACAGAAACTGTCAACCAACTCCCAGAGCGCTGTGCCACTCCCCATTGCTGCTGGCAGGGTCTCGAGTCCAGCTGTCCCACGGCCTCCCCAACACCGGGGCTGGACTCTCACGGGAAAGTGGCTTTAACAACAGACAACTCCACTCCACAGGGGCAAACATGTTTCCAGGGTGGCAGCTGCCCTCTCAGGGCCATGTTGCTAGCCTCTGGAGGCTGGACCAGGGCACGGTGACTTCTGTGTCCACTGGTCTAATGTCCTTTCAGGAGCCCACTGACCGACCACTGGCACCTTACCCTCTCTGTAGTGAGTTGTCCACCATCTTGTTGTCTCTGAATGTCCAGGAAGTCTGTGTTTTGGATACAAGTACTTGTCAGATTATTCTGACGTTTTTCTCACATGCCTTTTAATTTTCTAAGCAGAGGTATTACTTTTTGATGAAGCTGGAGTTCTCTTTTCTGTTAGCCTCCGGCGTTTGTGACCTACTGAAGTGCCCCACCTTCTTTCCTCCAAATAGATGTCCAGTTGTCCCAATGTCACGTGGTTCTTGTTTCTGAATTCTCTGAGCTCTCATCTCTGTTCTGAGGATCTACTTGTTTGACGGTATGGCACTGCCTTGACTAGGTTACACTAAATGTTTCAGCTTGTATTTCCTGTGGCCATGTAGGCATGGATTCCATTTGCTAATGCTAAGCAAGGTCCGAAGTGTCTATGTTCATGAAGGCACTGGTCTGTAGTTTTCTTTTTGCGATGTCTTTAGTTTGTTATCAGGGAAATGTCACCTTCAAAAATGAAGTTGGAGAGCATTCCCTCCTCCTCCAGAAAACTAAATGGAAGGATTTGTATTATTTCTTCTTTAAAAAGAATTCCCGAGGGTAGCCCTCTGGGCCTGGAATTTTCTTGTGGGAAGACACTCAATTACAAATTTGGTTGAAAATTTCTGTAACAGACAAGGAGTAATTTATTTTCCTTTTTTTGTTGTTAGTTTGGTAATTTGCATCCTTCAAGGAATTTGCCTGAGTCTATTGTTTTGGGAGCTGCCTGTGCTAGAGAGAGTCAGAATTTGGACACTGCAAGTCTGGGACCCCTCAGAAGACAAAGGGGGTTTGCAGCAAGCTCTGAGTGCTCGGGCCCTGCCGGCCCCTCAAGGAGCGGAAGTCCTGGTGTCCTGGTAGAAGTGAAAGCGGCTTAAACAACAGAGACAGCTCCACTACAGCGGAGGTGCGAACGCGCATTCCCAGGACGGCGGCTGCCCTTCGGCCCTCACACATCCCGGGTCTTGCACCTCCCCTCATGCCCCTGGGCCCCGGTTGGAGGGAGGCTGCAGCTACACCTGCACAGGTGCAGAGGCCCTTTGGTCCCAAGGGGTCCGGTGGGATCGCCGCCCCTCCGGCCCACCGGGAGCCGGCACGGCTCAGGAACGCGCAGCCGAGGAGTGCCAGGCCCAGGCCGGCTCCTGCGACATCCCATCCCGGCTGCGCCCTGGGGTCCCGCACACAGCAGAGGCCGGCGCGCGGAATCGGATGGCTCGTGCTCCAGCGCCGCCACCCGTGCTCGCTCTGTTTCCCGGGGGTTGGTGCCCGCCACACGGCTGCGGGCTGACATCGGCAAGGCCCGAGCAGTCCCCACGCCTTGCCCGGCGACTCCGTGCGCCCAGCCAGCCCGACAGCCTTCGTCGCGCAGGACCCCGCGGGCGCGCCCACCCGTGCCGGCGGGACGTGGTTGGAGCTGCGCGACCAGCCACCGCAGCGCAGGGAGGCCGGAGGGCTTAGCCAGGGGTGCGCTGGACACCCGAACACGGCGGGGCCACTGAGGTCCGTCCGGGCCCCGCCCCTCGGCGCCCGCCCCGCCCCGCCCCTCGGCGCCAGCCCCGCCCCGCCTCCCGGGACACCCACGCTCCGCCCCTCGGCGCCAGCCCCGCCCCTGGGGACTTGACCTACAGACCCCGTCCCTTCCCCACCCACGCCACGCCCGTCCTCAGACCACACCTCCTCAGGACTGGCCCTGCTCCCGCCCCAGGACAATGCGTAACGCATGCGCAGAGCGGTCCCGCCGTGTTGCCGTGGCCACGGAGACGCGCTCCACGGGGGCGGGACAGATTCGCGCTTCCGGGTCAGGGCGCGGCCGCCGGAAGTGCATGGCCGCCGGAGCCATGGCGGCGCTGGCGGTCGTCTTCCTCCTCCTCGGGGCCGCCTCCTGGCCGCCGGTCTCGGCCTCGGGCGAGGAGTTCTGGCCCGGCCAGTCGGCGGCCGACATCCTGTCGCGGGCGGCGTCCCGCAGACGGTAAGCGCTCCGCGGGCTCGCCTCGCTCGCGGCCCCGGCTCGGCCGCGTGGGCCCGGGACGCGGGGACGCCGGCCTCGGACCCCCGTGGGCTTCGCGGCACGCCGGGTTTCTTCCTCGCGCGTGTCGCGGGTGCGCTGCGGAGCCCCTCCAGAAGCCACCGGACTGTGATGTCGCAGCAGGCCGAAGCAGAAACAGACGTGAGACCGCAGCCGTTGCCAGACCCAGAATAAACTTGCAAAAGTTAAACCCATTGCCGTCCGTCCGTTAGTTATTCGCTTTGAAAATATACTTGTTTTTCATTTAAAACGCTAATTTTGTTAACATGGGATGAGTTTGCTAACGTTAAGTAAATCGATGAGCACTTGCAGCCTTCCCTTCCCTGAGCAACCCTAACCCTCATGAGCAGCTGCCCCTTGGGGTCCTCAGAACTTGTGTAGAGCACAAAGGTCGTTAGACCAGTTTGAAAGCCCTTAACAGCACTGGGTCTGAGGCCCGCGGGGCTGAGGTTCCAGGGCATGGCGAGCTGTTAAAGGACACTGGGACATCTGGTCATGCTGTGGGCTCTGAGGTAACTGTCACTTAGAAACGAGTGTCCAGCCAACTCTGCAAACGTGGAGTAGCAGGCGGCGTGCAGAGCGGAGCAGTGGCTGAAGCAGTGGGCTGGGCAGGTGTGTACCAGCCTCACTCAAGAGCCCTGTCCCACTCTGCACAGGTACCTTCTGTACGACGTCAACCCCCTGGAGGGCTTCAACCTCCGCCGGGATGTCTACATCCGCATGGCCTCCCTGCTGAAGACCCTGAGGAAGACGGAGGAGTGGGTGCTCGTCTTGCCCCCGTGGGGCCGCCTCTATCACTGGCAGAGTCCTGATATCCTCCAGGACCGGATTCCTTGGTCCGAGTTTTTTGATCTTCCAAGTCTCAATAAAAACATCCCCGTCATTGAGTATGAGCACTTCATTGAAGGTGAGGTGATTTAGCTGGGTGTGCAGGCCCAGCTGCATGCATCCTCATGCCGCGTCTCCCTCCTTCAGCTGCAGTGCTTGCTCTGCATGGGCACCCTGTGCACAGTTTCTCTGGGCAAATGAGTCTGAACTGTAGGGACGGCCGCCACAGCCTGTAAACAACTGGCACAGTCAGCTTGCACAGGAGAGCATCCTGCCCCAGGTGCCACCTAACAGACAGCCGCCCTGGGCGAAAGGGCGTTTTCCTCTCACAGAATGTGCTGCATGTGTGCAGCTTCTGTCATGGGGTCTCGCTGCAGTGCTGTGAGGATGGCAGTAAAGCTGCCTCTGACTTCATGCTGCTTCCTCCTTCTGTGATTAGATTCTGAGGAATAAAGCTTTTATTAGAGCACATGTATTTAGCAATGTGACTTTGGTTGGAGGACATAGATTTAAAAGTAAGCGGCCCTTTGCTGCTGCTTTCCGGAGGCTCTGAAGAGGAGCGAGTTGTACGTGTGGTGCAGTCGCATCCTCACACGGGTCAGCCTCTGCTCTGCGCCAAGGGCATGGCTCCCATGGGGCCATTCTCCCAGGGCCTGGCTCTTACTTCCTCGCTGTGAAGTGTGTGATGTTGTAGTTGATCCCAGGAGCGCTGGGACATGAGCCACTGTGTTTTCTGCTGTGCTCGTTCAGGCTAGCCTTGTAAGACACTGATGGGGTGTACCCTTTCCTGCCCAGTCTGAGCTGTCCTTCACTCCTGGCTGTGAGGCCAGGCTGTGGTTTTCTGACACTGGGAAAGGAGCAGTCAGGGCTCTTGCCATTTTAGTGTGTGGCACCTGGAAGTGACCGGGCTGCTTCTCCCTGCTCCACTCAATCTCCAGCCCGAGCAGGACCAGGATCACGCAGGAGGACATAGCTCACACCATGGCCTTCCCAGGCAGATGTGCTGGCTGGACCTGGGCCTGCCTTCCCTGCAGAGAACGAAGCTCATGGCAGGGCAGGCACGGTGCCCGGCTTACCTGTCCTCCCACCAGTGTGAGAGAGCCCTGAGCTGCACTGGCCATGCAGCTGCGACCCTTGTCCCCAGCAAACATGGGAAAGCCAGAATTCTGCTTGGTGTGCTTTCTTTTAACCAGGTGGTTCATTCCATCTTTGGCCAGAGCTTCACTGGGATGTGGAATGTGGCGGGTGGCCCCAGGGAAGCAGGGGTGGGAACAGTGAGTAGGGCGCAGACCCCCCCACACACACACACTGGGGCAGCTGGCAAGTGCAGTGGTGTCAGATGGTGGAGAGCACTGGGCCCACCGTGGGGGCCAGGAAGCACTGGGAGTAGTCCAGGCAGGCTCAGCCTGTGCTGGAGAGAGAGGAGGGCCGGGTGACAGGTGCAGCAGGAGGAGGAAGATGGCCATGGCAGGATACCTAGTGAGGCCCTGCCCCTGGCCAGGGACCCCATTTTGCCCTGTCTGCTTTGTGAGTTTCTTGCAGTCCTTTTTGGGAATAAGGTGGCCTTGACCTCGTCCAGGTCCATCTGAGCCAGGGGCTGGCTGAGCCTGCAATGGCCACAGCCGCTGCAGCACTGCCCTGTTCTCTTGGTTTCTTTCAGAGTCTGGTGGGCCCTTCATTGACCAGGTGTATGTCCTGCAAGGGTACGCGGAAGGGTGGAAGGAGGGCTCCTGGGAGGAGAAGGTGGACCAGCGGCCGTGCCTGGAACCTCTGCTGTACTCACAGGACAAGCATGAGTATTACAGGTAGAGCGTGCCGTCCAGTCGCCACGCCCTGCAGGGCCTGCCAGCACTGCCATGTGCTGGCTGCCTGGTGGCTGTGCCAACAGAGGCTTCTTGCTGTATAGAGGGGCACTTGGCCCGTTCTCAACACCCCCCTAAGGCACCTTCCCTTTTTCTGTTTCTTAATTTTATTACTGGGGATTAAACCCGGGGTCTTGCTGCCACTGAGCTGCATCCCCAGCCCTTTTTAAAATTTTGAGTCAGGGCCTACTAAGTTGCTGAGGCTGACCTCAAACTTGTGATCCTTCTGCCTCGGCCTCCTGAGTAGCTAGGATGGTAAGTGTGCACCTCTGTGCCTGGCTTCTTGCCTTTTTAAATGCACTCGAGTGTGGTGTAGGAATGGTGATCGTAGCCCAAATTTAAATCGCCAGCTGAGGCGTCCCCGTGGAACAGTCATTGCATAACAGCCTCCAGTGTCACATGGCAG
The DNA here is from genome assembly GCA_028644305.1 of Xerus rutilus. Lineage (NCBI taxonomy): Eukaryota > Metazoa > Chordata > Mammalia > Rodentia > Sciuridae > Xerus > Xerus rutilus. The sequence continues at coordinate 118,501,313 of CM053409.1, read as the reverse complement.
AGCAGTTTTGTTCTGAAGCGTGAGCAGAGGTGCTCTTGGCAGAGCATGGTTGCCTTGCTCCAGCCCCTGAGCCCTGAGCTCTGGTTTCTGTCCTGCGTCTTGACTGAGCTGTCCAGAGTCATGAGCAAAGGTTCAACGAAGTTTATAGCTTTCTTTTGCAGTTTCCACAGTGTGAGTCCCGGGGTGCAGAGCCCGTGTGGGGGCTGTGTTACCGTGTGAAAGCAAAGCCAGCTAACAGCTGCACCGCGGGTTTTCTTTCCAGGGGATGGTTTTGGGGTTATGAAGAAACCAGGGGTTTGAATGTCTCCTGCCTGTCCATCCAAGGATCAGCATCCACCATAGCACCTGTGCTCCTGAGAAACACTTCAGCCCGGTGAGTGCCGGCACTTTCCACCTGCGGCCATCCGGCCAGTGCATGCTCGTGCTGTGCGTGGGCGTCCACAGTCCTTGCCATGGGGGCCACTGTCCACAGAAAGCAGGACTGAGGGGACTGGAGGAGGCCACGTGTCCTTGGGGAGAGCCTCAGGAGGCGGCGGTTTGGATGGGCGCTCTGGGCTCTGTGGTGGGCCAGCAGCGCCCCACTCGGGGAGGCTGTTGCCTGAACCTCAGGCTTTGCCACTCCATTCCCAAGCGTGATGATCACTGGCGGTGCCGAGGGCAGGACCACACCTGGCTTCTCTCCAGAGTTCCTCTCAGGTGACCCGAGGAGCCAGGGCGAGGCTGGCTAAAGCAAGGCCTGAAGGGGGGAGGGGGGCATGGGCAGTAACTAGGGGGCAGTGAGTGACTGGCCAGGGCACAGGGCGTCTGCTAGACTCGAGCAGGAGGCTCTGCTCTCTTTAAGCTCCTGGAGAGCTTTTGAAGATACTGCCCTGTCCCTGCTTTGTTCAGTTTTTTTCCCTGTGGATCTTGGTGACTATAAAGTCCTCCTTGGCTGGGGGACCCCGTGGGCAGAGCAGGGTGAGGGTAGCACTCTCACCAGCACTGAGTGGCAGGGGCCTGGGAGGGTCCACGCAGGACGGGATTATGCGTCCGTGTGAGGGTGATCTCCTCTGGAGGAAAATGCCCAACAGCACGTTCCCAGGATTGCTGCAGGCTTCACGTGGCTGCAGGGACTGGAGAGACCGAAGTCACAAACCCTTTCTAAAGGTGCCCCGCAGTCTCCCCATGGACCCCACAGCAGGGCACGAGCATCTCCCTCAAGCCTGGGCCCGCCGGGCTGCTCCTGCCCAGGACCCTGGGCGCTCCACGGTGCCCACATGGTGTTCTGCTACAAGCACGTCCCTGAAGCCCCAGCAGTGCCAGGTGCCACTGCAGAACAGCCTCACTGGGCGCCACTCTAGCTGTCAGAGCAGTGCTGGCTCGGTGGTCCCGGCCCCTGTGTGTCCCTGAGGTGGTGACCAGCCCACGGTGAGCCCCGTTCTCCCTGCTCAGTGAGGCTGCCTCCATCAGAAATGCAGGCCCCAGGTGCTGAGGGAGCTGTGCTGAATTTCTGGTCCTTGAGGTCCAGCTCTTGCAGGTCCCAGGACGGGGGCTTTTTGGTCACAATGTGTGGATTCCAAAAGCAGTCATGCCCGCGCGTGGGCCTGCGGACGGTGCTCCTGCCGCAGTGCTGACTCGGGTCGGGTGCAGTGGGGCTGCCCTGAGAGGATGCAAGCAGGCCATGGCCACGGAGCAGCACCCCTGCCAGGAGCAGTGGGCGAGGGCACTCTGCGAGGACAGTGACGCCTGACATTGTCCCTGCTCTGGGGGCCGCAGATCCTTGAGAGGAGGCCCCCGATGGGGTGGGGGCTCTCCGATGGGCCGTGGAAGCTCCACCCGCTCAGACCTCAAGACCAAGGCTGTCCACCCACCGAGAGAAGGAGGGCCATAGCGACACATGTGACCCCAGGGCCTGCCTCAGCCCAGGCGAGGTTCCCAAGAGCCAGAGGGGAGAGCAGAAGGTCGGAGGAAGGGCAAGGCAGCTCCATCTGGGCGTGCAGACCTGTGACCCGCGAGCACGCCTCACGTACGCCACTCGCACCCGGGCTGCGCCCAAGGATATGCACACGTCCCCAGACCGCAACTCACCCTGCCTCAGCTGGAGTGGGCATGAGGGGGCACCGTGGGCTCGAGACAACCACCACCCAGCCCCCACCCAGCTGTGGCGTGAACAGCTGCCACAGGCACTGGACACGGGCTGTGGCGTCCAGTGAAGCAAGACGAGTCCACTTCCACAGGCACAGATCAGAGCAGGCACCTATAGGGAGGTGGCTGGAGGCAGTGTGTCCCGAAGGCCCGCTGCTCAGGGTCCACCTGCGCCTGTACCATCTGCGGCCAGGCCTCGGGAGGTGGTCCTGGGCACAGGGCTGGCCACTCCCCCTCCTGTGGGCATCGCATGACGTGCTTCCTTCTCAGACATAGGCCCATGGCGTGCCCCACGGGGCTGGCCATTGCTCAGCCTGCAGCGAGGGCGGCTCGGGCGCTGGTGAGGGGCGGCGGTTCCCTGCACTGTCTCTGATCTTGGCGAGGATGCACGGCCGTCACCTTGGTCTTTCAGGTCATCTGTGTGCTGATGGAAGGGAGTTTACAGACCAGCCCAGGTTGGTGGCCGTTAGGTGGCCCCAGGCTGGTGCTGTCACAGAGAAGTCTTCATGAGAGCAGCAGGGAGCAGAAATGCCATATGCAGAACCTCAGTGGTGGGGGTCACTGCTGAGTCACCTCAGGCCTGGGACCGCAGAGCTGGTCCCCTGCAACCACTGGGCAGAGCCTGGGCCGGGAACCTGGCATGAGAAGCGGGAACCCTGGCCGTGTCTGCTGCGTGTCTGGCCGTGGAGGAAGGCCCTGTGTCAGAGCCCTTTGAGCTGTTACTCAGCACGGATCTAAATTGTCACCAGGTTTTATCTGCAGCAGTGCAGATGTTTCATTAGGTGTCTAGGTCCCTTCGGGCCCGCCTGCCCCTTCCCAGTGTGCCTGCGTCTTGGCGCTGTCCTGGTAGTCGCAGTTCTTACAGCTGGCTAGCTGTGGACGCGACCTGCTGGCGGGAGCAAAGGCAGCAGGTGAGGCGCCGTTTCCTGTGTGGGTGCCATGGTGCCCTCTGGGTGCCCAGGGTGCAGTGTAAGCCTGAGGTGCATGGCAGGCAGGAGGTTCCTGGGACGCGTGTGGTGAGGCTGGGCGGTCCCTGGTGCTGCGCCACCCTCGCTGCCCTGCAGCAACCCCGTGTGGTGTGTGGGCAGCTGGGTTCTGTTGAACTGTTGCCCCCTGTTTGTTTCTTTCTTTCCCTGCCTCTCACAGGCCCCATGATTCTCCTGGATCCCCGAGGGTCCGCCGCAGACCTCTGCCGGTGCAGGGCCCTGGCACCCTGAGCTCTCGGTGCAGATGTGGTGGTCAGGCTGTGCTTTCTGTTGCTCACAGGTCCGTGATGTTGGACAGAGCTGAGAACTTCCTTCACGACCAGTACGGGGGCAAGGACTACTGGGACGTGAGTAGTCCGGGCACCTGCCTCCTGTGCCCGGGCAGATTGTGCGCGCTTGTTCAGTTTTTAAACATGGTCAGCAAGCGGCTCTTTTCTCCACCTGCTGACTGAAACCCCGAGGCTTTCGGAAGCCCTGGACTGAGGTGCCAGCAGTGGGTTTTCACTCACCTTAGGGCAAAGGCTGTGGACCCTGCGGTGGGGCCACGTGTCTCGAGGACACGACCTCTCGTGTGGCGGTCGGCCTCCAGCTCCTTGCGGTGCTGGGCCAGGGCTGTCCTCTGGGTCCTCTCCTCTCCTCTCGACTCTCTTGATACCTCGAGCCTCGAGCTCTGTTTACTCAACGCTGGCTTGACGGGATTGATTTCTGCCTAGAGGTGGGGAGCCGAGCCCTGGGTGACCTTTAAGGACCCACAGTTGGCCTGAGCCCATGGTCAGGCCAGGAGCAGCAACTTCTGCTGATGTTCTGGTGATGCTGATGGGACACTCATCCAGCTGAGCTCACTTTAGCAAGACGAAAAGCCAGCCACGCAGAGCTTGCAGGTGGGAGCTGCGAGGGCCTGCAGGAGCTGCAGGGCGCGTGGCGGAGGTCAGTGAGCGGAGGGGCCTGGCTGCGCCTGTCAGGCTGGTAGGCAGCTGTGCCACGGCGCCTTCCTGCAGGGGCCTGCCCGAGAGTGCAGGAAGACTGCTGCTGCTCAGGCCGCGAGGGCCGTGCAGGGTGTGCAGCTGGCTCCAGGAGGCCAGCAAGGGGAGGGCCGCGGCGCCTCGTCCTCACCGCAGCCAGGCGGTGGGCAGCCGTGCGCTGTCCCAGGGCCTCGTGGCACCCAGCTCTGCCCTGTTTCCACAGACCCGCCGGAGCATGGTGTTCGCCAGACACCTGCGGGTAGTGGGAGACACCTTCAGAAGCAGGCACCTCAACTCCACCGACGCCGCGGACAAGATCCCCTTCGAGGAGGACTGGACAAAGATGAAGGTAACTCTGCCTCTGCTCCTTGGAGACGCGACCGTCCTCCAAGTGCTGGGAGCCAGGCCGAGGCCAGCACAGCGGTCCCGGGCCAGGAGGCCCCGGGCCCCCGATGCCTTGAGCCCTCGTCTTGCTGCACACGTAGGCACCCCCTTGGCATGTGTCCTTTAGTAAGTGGGGTGCGCTGCAGGCCAGCGCCCGGCAGGAGGTTCTTAGGAGTAAAGTGAGGCTGACAGCGAGGACGCGGCGATGCTCAGCGCCCGGCGGGTGGCTCCTTGCACATGTGTGGTGAGGAGGGGTCAGCAGGACAGGCCAGACCAGGGAAGCACTGGCTGTGGCACTGTTTGGGGGCAGGGGTGCAGCCCAGTGGCAGAGCAGTTGCCAGCATGCATGAAGCCCTGGGCTCTCCCAGCACTACAGAAATCCCATTTGGTCCAGCGTCATCTTTTTTAAGTTTTTATGTGAACATTTAAATACGTATCCACCTGTAAGGACAGACACGAGTGTGTTTGAGTGTCTGTGAAATGTGTGTGTGTGCAGACGTGTGCAGATGCGTGTCTGTGTCCCAGAAGCTGGGTCTTCCTGTGGCGTGACTTCAGCAGGCAGCACGCCGTTCTCTCGCAGGACGAGGGCCAGCATTTCCAGCCCTGGGGACTAAAAGACGACGCCCGTGCCTCCTTGCGTAACACTAAGACGCTCGGTCTTTACTGGAGAGAAAATGTTACAGGGCTTTTCTTTTTTCCCTAGTGCTTGATTTCACTTGGGTAAAAGGGCCTGTGGTGCTTAATCGCTTCCCGGTCTTCTTCTGCCCTGCGGTTCCGTTGAGGGTCCCTGAAGCCTGGAGGGTGCCGTGTGGACACACTCGTCCCCTGCTCCCTGAGCAGCCTGTCGCCTCAGTCCCCCGTCCTCCTCCCCAGGTGGAGCCGGGCTCTTCGCTGGGCGGCCCCTACCTTGCAGTCCATCTGAGAAGAAAGGACTTCATCTGGGGCCACCGGAAGGACGTGCCCAGCCTAGAGGGGGCGGTGAAGAAGATCCGCAGCCTCATGAAGGCCCACCAGCTGCACAGGGTGTTCGTGGCCACGGACGCCATCAAGACAGGTAGGCTGCTCAGCCTGGCTGGTCGCTGGGCAGCCCGAGCTGCACGCTGCGCCCCGGCTGTGCCCGGAGGGCAGAGCTGAGCGGTCTCCGCCTGCACCACATGCCCGAGTGGACGTGCTGTGTTGCACCCACCCAGGGACGCCATCAGCGCCTCTTTGCCTTGCAGAGTACGAGGAGCTGAGAAGGCTGCTCCCCAACATGGTGACGTTTGAGCCCAGCTGGAAGGAGCTGGAGCTGTACAAGGACGGGGGCGTTGCCATCATCGACCAGTGGATCTGCTCACACGCCAGGTACCTGCCGCCCACCTCCCGGGCACGGCGAGTTCTCGGGCGCCTGGCGGCCACAGCAAGCAGCCCCTTCCAGCCCGGCCATGTCCCGTCTCAGAATCTCCTGTAACGTTGCTCTGTGTGTCCTCGGCCGGCCTGAACCCTTGGTCTCCAGGAGCAGCGTCCCCCATGGCACCTTGTCCCTGCGCCCGCCAGGCGTCTGCGGTCCCTTCCCTCCTGGCCCCTACTTCCGTCGACGCCTGCCCAGGGAGACCAGAGCCTGGTGGGATGCCATGTGAGGAGTGCACGCGGGGTCCCAAGGCTTGAGGCTCGAGGCCCCTTGTGGCTCTGGAGGGTGGCCTTGGGGAGGCAGTCTGGCCTCTGTGGGTTGTTGCAACACTTGCTGCCCGTCTGTCCTGGGACGTTCTGAGCAGACAGGAATGTGACGGTGCAGTCGCAACGTGCACATGGCCCCGACGTGCTGGGCGCTGTGCTGGGCGCTGCCCTCTCAGCCTTTGGGCACCGGGGCCCCAACCGCCGCCCTCTCTGCCCCAGGGCCCCTCGCCTGTGAGTGGGCAGCTAGGGCTGCTTCCTCAGCCGGGCCTGGTCGGGGCCGCGCTGGGGAGCAGATGCGTGTCTGAGGGTGCAGTGACCGTCTCAGCCCAGAAGTGGCGCGTGGGAGTCTGGAGCTCATGCTCTTACCTCCTGCCTTGCTTCTCCCTAAAGCTCCACCGCCCAGGTGGGGTCTGGGGACTCCACTGCAGGCTCTGCTGTACGAAGTCTTCGCCCGTCTGACTGCAGCCACTCTCAGCTGCACGGCCCACCCTGCCTCCCTACCCCCGTCCCTGGAGTCGTACCCACGCAGAAGCCTGTAGCTCCAGTCCACGTGTGGCCCTCTGCACGTAGCACTGGCTCTGGAAGTGCCTCGAATGGACTGGGCGTTAGTAGAGGGGGAGGCCACAGGGAGCAGAGGAGTGGAGGGCCTCCCACCTCCCCGGGAGCCGGCGGCCAGCACGGAGGGCAGGGTGCAGGGCCTCCCTTGGCCTAGACTCCCCTCCAGCCCAGGCCATGCGCGTGGACAGGCCTTGGGCTTCCATGTCCCCCTGCTCCTCAGTTAGGAGACCTGTGTGGCCAGAGCGCTGTGTGTGGTGAGCGGGCCCCGAGTGCTGCTGCGGCCTCGGTGTCCACGTCCTGAAGGAGTGGGGCAGGGACCGGGATGGGAGTACGTGGTGAGCACTGAGGGCCAGGGCGGTGTGACCGGTGACTGGCCGGCTGTGGCCGGTGTGACTCGGGCCCTCTGTGTCACTTTGCAGGTTTTTTATTGGCACCTCGGTCTCCACGTTCTCTTTTCGAATCCATGAGGAGAGGGAGATCCTGGGCTTGGACCCTAAGACAACGTATAACCGCTTTTGCGGCGACCAGGAGAAGGCGTGTGAGCAGCCCAGCCACTGGGAGATCGCCTACTGAGGGCTGTGTCCCCGCTCCTGGGCCCCCGCTCCTGGGCCCCTGCTCCGGCCTCGGCAGCTGGGCGCTCCCCTCCCAGGATCCCAGGCCCAGGGAGGCCTGCTGCCAGAGACCATCCGGTGCTCCTTCCATGCGCCCTGCAGCTGCCTGGGCCATGTTGAGGTTCTGCTGCCCTCGGGTCACGGCTGGGTTTCCTCAGGACCTGTGAGCCGCCTCCTCGCTGCTTGCGTTGGTGGGAGAGGGCGGGGATCTGTCGGGAGCAGGCTGCTCCGTAGCTCAGACCCAGCACGCCTGTCTGCACCATGTCAGAAGCTACCGGACAATAAATCCACAGGCTGCTCCCTCCATCAGCGCCAGGTCACCGCCTGCTCGGGGCTGGCTGGTCATCACGAGCCAGGCAAACCTGGGTTCTCCATACAGTCTGAGGTCTGAGGTCTAACACTCAGGTCACACGTCCTTCGTACGGCAATGAATAAGTAGGTCACGGAGACCAGGCGAGGGTAAGGCCAGGTGGCAGGAGGCTGAGAGCAGAGGCAGGGAGTGCCACCCACAGTGTCCCTGTGGGTGTCAGATGTGACAGACCAGAGCGTCTGGAGTGCCAGCCTGACGTGGGCTGTGCGTGGTTGCCACTAGCAGGAGGAACTGCCGGCTGAAGGCAGAGACAGATCTGCAGGTGGTGCTGTGGCAGTTTTTCCGGGTGAGGCTGAGTGTAGCATCAGGGGCCTCCATGTCCAGTCTGGAGGCTCCTTTCGTGGGTTTTAGGTGAGGGGGCTGCTCTGATAAGCTGCCGTGTCTGGTGTCCCTGATAGGATTTGGGGTGTCCGCCTGTCCAGGTGCTCCTGATTTAGTTTGGTATAAGTTATTTGTCAGTTTGCGCCTTACGGTTGTGCCGGGCAGATAGATGGTGGTGGTTCACTTTTACAAACAAGTTGTGGAGTCATCCTGCCTGGCTCCTGTACTCAAGATGGAGTAGTTCATGTCAACTGCTTTTTTCCAAACCGCAGTGACCCAGGTTTAGGCCCGACCTGGGAACTGCTGGTCGCGTCATATGGTAACTCAGGGCAGGGCCCAGCCTGCCCTCCAGAGCACCTGGCGACCCTGTCTTGGAGCTGGTGAGACGGCAGCAGCTGGTGTGGGAGAGGCCAGGAACCAGTCTCTGGGCTGCCGGGCTCGTGCTGTGCCCCATGAGAGGGCAGCTGGTGTCACCTGGGCCTCCAAGGACGAGGCCTGGGCCAAGTCTCCTGCAGTGGGAAGGCCATGCCAGCGAGGGCCAGCTGCTAGAGGGCAGTGGAGGCTCCTTCCATGGCCAAACGAGCCAGCAGTCAGATGTGGAAGACATTCATCAGCGTTTGAGTGAAGTCCAGCTCATGAGCTGGGCAGTGCCCTGAGCTAGGGAGGTGCCGAGGTCTCCACCCGCAGCACCACAGGCCCCTCCACAGCAGCGCCACCCAGCCCAGTGCCAGCCCAGTGCCAGCCCATGCTAGGCCATGTCCCCGGGCCACAGGCTGTACTGGTGGCTGCGGTGGGCCTGTGCACCACGCTAGGCTGCGGCTGTCATAGGAGGCAGCTTGGGCCACGTGCAACAGATGCAGCGGCCAGCCACCTGGAGGAGCCACTGGCCTGAAAGCTGAAGGGGCCAGGAGTCTGCAGGCGAGGGTGTCAGCCGCCTGCAGGACAAGGAGCTCGGCCTTGTGGTGATGTGTCTTACTCATTGGGGACGGATGTTCACAGTGTGACATCTGGACGGGTCGGCACCTGTGCTGAAGCCCATGTCACAGCCACCTGCCAGCTGGATTCACAAGTGGGCCTGGACGCCCCCACGAAGGACCTTCCAGAGCATGTGTGAACACTGGAGCCCGGCCCCGCTCCTGTGTGCGCGACCTGCCCACGTGGGCTGGACCAGGGGACCCTCGCCTGGGCACGGCCTTGGTGCTTGACCTGGGGCAGCGAGGGCAGCTTGCTCCAGCACGCTGAGGCCACAGCACAGGTTTGAGTGTCGGCCACTTTCCTCTTGGGCTACCATCACCCCGTGTGCCCCTCACCAAGGGTGAGTGTGCAGAGCGGCCAGCCAGGGCCACCAGGGTCCGCTGCGGGCTCCCTTGTTACCAGGCAGCACGGGCCTGCGGGCACTTGCTTGGCGCCTCAGGGCAGAGGGCTGATGGCCTGTCTGCGGTTCTGGACGTGCCCCTGAGTTCACAGTTGCACCCGTCCCCCATGATGGTGCTGAGGTGCCTTCAGGAGGTGGCAGGGCCACAGAACCCGCCCGTGTGCAGATCAGAGCCCTGCGAGGGGATTGGGGGACTGGCCTGGCCCTTCTGCTGGTCTGCCCCACCATGTGAGGGGGCAGAGGCGGCCCTCAGTGGACACGGTCATCATGAGAACATGACCTGCCGTCACCTCGCTCTTGGACTTCAGCCTCCAGAACTGCAGCTCGGGTCTGTGTGACTCGTAGACCACCCACCTGGGGGACTCACTACGTTTGGCAGTTCGAAATAATCATCGGGTCCATCTTGAAGCAGGACATGGGACTTTATTCACAGGCGGGTCAAGGGGCAGCGACCAGTGGCCTCAGCACACCCTGACCCCTTGCAGAAGGCAGGTGCTCTTTATAGCAGCCACAGCACCAGTAGGTCAGACCACAGCAACACAGGCCGTGGAGAGCCCAGCACAGTCAGGCGCCTTGCCCAGAACGGGCACTGCAGGGAACACGCCACCCTGCGCTGGGTGGGACAAGCGCTTTGCGAGGCTGGCGTTTCTGAGCAGGGTCAGACGGCGGAAGCGGGGTCTTCTCATGGGAGAAGCATTTCCCACGTGAGATGGAGTCTCGGGTACAGTGGAGTCTGTTGTCACGGTGTGCACGTCCTGGCCCACAGCAGGAGCAGACGGGGCCACCGTCCCGGCGGCCGTCATCTGCACAGACGCACGGCCGACGTGTCTGTCTGTCCATGCCTGCCTCTGACCATCCGTCTTCACCAGCTGGCTCTCCCCAAGACACGCTGCGCCTCCGGTGGCTGGTGTCACCTCTGCTGTCCTTGTCAGCGACTCTGTGTTCTGTGTGCAGAGGCCACTCTGGGTGCCCAGCATGGGCTGGAAACGTCTCTGGGGCACGCAGCTGACCCTAAGCAGAGCCGATGCTGGTCCGTGTGTGTGGACAGTGGAGGAACCCCCATGGGAGCACCGGGGACAGGCGGGATGGCTCCACTTCTGCCTCCCTCTGCCTGTGGCAGAGCCCAGGCCTTCGATGGACCATCCCTCCAGGAAGAGGCAGTGACACCAGCATGGCCTCACCCTTGACCTCTAGCCTGGCCTCGGCCTGCCCATGGGCTCCCAAGGTCCCTTCTCCCTTAGGTGGCTTGGTGTCCAGGTCCCTTAGGGACAGGGCTGCAGCTGTCCTGTAACATGCAGGGTTATGCGGGGACGCTGAGGCACATCCATGGGTGACGCAGAACCCAGAGGCACGGGGAGGGGCCCCGGGACATGCCCCCGCCCCATCAGGGTCGGCTTGCAGCCTCTGTCCTGCGGGGGCCTCAGCCCGGCCCGTTCCGTCTGAACCTGGTGCCCACTTTGACTGCCTGGGACTCTCGTGCTGACCTGGGCTGAGGGTGCCCAGGCACCTGAGGAAGACCACAGCCCCAGCAGGGTAGGACAGTGGTTCTCTGCTCCCAGGTCCCTGTGGTGGCTTCACAGATGCAGAAGGCCCCAGGGCTACTTGGCAAGTGACAGCTGGGGGGAGCCCAGTGCCCTAAGCCCCCGGTTGCATCCTGCAGGAGAGGAGCCCAGGGGCACTGTGATGCCACCCAGGTGCTGCGCATACCCTGGGTCTCCCCAGGCATGGAGGAGGACACTGGGGATAGTTGACCCTGGTGTCCGCGACAGAGGTGCAGCCCCCCCGGGCAGCAGGCGTGTAACATGCAGATCCCACAGTCCTCTGGGGCTCTCTGCGCTCTGGCCTGGGCAGCCCTGTGCAGCCCGCTCAGCACAGCAAGGGCAGGATGAGGGAGCGGCCCGGGTCACGGCCTGGCGCCCCCTCCCCCCCAGCCCTGCAGCCCAGGCCCTCAGCCTCTTGGCGTGGTGACCAAGGGGTCGCGAGGCCGAGGCGAAGCCGGGCTCCATCGACCCCCACCCTTGGGCATGGCCCTGGGCCTGAGCGGATGTCCTCCCTGCAGTCTCCCCAGGGGTGGCCTGGCTGAGGAAGCCCTTCTGGGTTTCACATGCTGAGGGCGAGGCACACCCCAGGGGACAGCAGCAGGTGACAGGAAGCATCACCTTGTCATCCCTGACCTCTCCCTGCACATTCACAGGCCTGAGAAGTTGCTGCCCATTGTTGCTAGAAGAAAGGCCACCTTGGCCAGCTCTGCCCACCGCCCCACAGAACACGTTGTGGGAGATGACACTTGAGGCTGCTCGAGGTCACGTCTTCACCCACCTGGGTCTCCCGTCCCAGCCTAGAGCTTTGGCACAGGTGTCCTTGTGACCCTCCTGTCAACCCGGGAACTGGGTGGGGCAGGGACCCAGGTGAACTCGGTCACAGGACAAAGATGGCCCTGGGGAGCACCAAGCAGTCGGTCTCCGGGGGACACACTGCTCTGTGGCTGGCCCTGAGCCATGTGGCAGACCACGCAGGCTGACCCTCTGGGGGCTGGAGTCCAAGCTCGGGGTGTCCCAGGGCCGGGTCCTCCTGGGGTCTCTCCTGGGCTCAGAGACACATCTTCCCCACGTCCTCGGGGTGGGTTCAGTGTCTGTGCCCTGGTCTCTTATGACAGGTCAGTTGGATGAGGGCCACCCTGATGACCCCACTTCACCTTAGCTCGTGTCAGCCCTGTGAGGTGCTAGGCTCAGGGCAGCCACACTGGGTTGAGGACCCCAGGCAGCCCTGACACCCCTCTTGGGGCACCACGGGTCCCTCCTGCAGGAGTGGCTGCGCCTAAGTCCAGGCCCCTCAGAAGTGAGTGGAGGCAGTGTGTGAATCCAGTGCCCTGGTTGCTAACTCTGCGGGGGACGCAAGGGGACAGAGGCCAGGAGGCGCGTTTGGGATGGCCAGGACGGCCTCCAGCCTTCAGCCCCTGACTCCTCGCTGCCACATCCGCCAACTGAGGGAGGCTGGAGGCTGCAGGAAATGGCCTCAGACAAACTAAACCTCCATTTCTATTAAAAGCTTTTCAGGACAAACCAGGGCGGCTTCGTGTCCCTGTGCTGCTGTCCTCATGGCTGCCTGGGTGGAGGGCAAGGCCTCGGGCCCCCAGAACACAGAATGCCACGGTGGGGATGGAGGGACAGCAGCCAGCCTCCAGCCTGTCGCCTGCTGGAACACACGGGCCGCCCCACAGGCCCTCAGGAGCTGGGGCCGGGACCGCCAGCATGGGTGATGGCAACCGCAGCCTCCCCCAGGGCTGGGCTGGTCAGAGAGGAAGGCCTGGTGTAGGTGGCCATCTTGCTGAGGGGTGAGGCTCTGCCACCAGGACCCTGGGCGGGTGGGCTCGTTCTGGTGAAGCCAGGGGACGCCACCGGGCTCGGCCTGCTGGGGAGCAGCGCTGAGGCCAAGAGAGGACGGCGGAGCCAGAGGAAGGGCCAGCAGCGCGTCCACTGTGCGCCCGGCGGGAGGGGACTGAAGGGTGGCGACAGCGGTGCCACTGGCCTGCGGAGGGCGTTGAACCTGAGTGGGCCCAGAGTCCTCTGGAAAATCATTTTGGATCCAGAGCTGAGCTGGGGAGGGGGCCCGAGCTGAGCCCCGGGGGGAGGGTGAGCCCAGGCCCTGAAAGGGCCTGACACACGGCCGCAGGCAAGTGCAGGCCGGACGTGGAGGGGCAAGCGCTGCGTGGGGGCCAGCCTCAGATGGTGTGCAGGGTAGAGGGGCAGTGCCCCAAGGGACACCACGGAAACTGGAGCTCCAACGGGCGCAGCAGAGAGGGAGCGTGGAGGGACAGAGGCAGGCAGCCTGCTCCCGGGGATCCCCCAGAGGACAGGCCTCCCGGGAGCTGGGTGAGCCTTGTCCAGATGTCACCCTCCACACTTAGGAGCCCTGTGAATACCCAGCGCTGAAGTCAAGAGCCAGCTGCACCCGGTGGTGAGGTGAGCCGCCACAGGGGCCCGGGCAGGACCCCTGCCCAGGGAAGGGAGACGGCCAGGTGCCGGCTGCAGCCATGGGCCAGACCAGAGCAACGCAGCCTGGAAAGTCCCCGTGCGAGCAGCCCAGGTCCCACAGGGCCACGCTGGCCCGTCCGGGAGCCCCAGGCCCAGCCCCCACACACCTTCCCTCCTGGCCCCTGGGCCACCGGCCTCCTGTCTCCTTCCTGCTGCCCCCAGCGCAGCTCCCAGCTCGGAGGACCACCCAGGCCGAGGCTTGGCTTCAAAATGCCCAGATCCTCTTTCAAGAAACGCAGTGCTGTCCAGTGAGTCCACGGCCACCCGTCTGTCATGACCCACCTGGGAGAGCCAAGCCTGCGGCGGAACCCCCCACTGCAGGCAGGACTCCTCACCTGGCCCCAGGGAGTCATCGCAGAGGACTCTGCCCAGGGCACCTGCTCCCTGCTCCCAGCACCCAGCCCACCTTCCCCCACCCAGAGCAGGAAGGACAGCACAGCGCCCTGCCCGTCGGTCCTGAAAAGCAGGAGGCGGAGACCTTGGCCAGGCAGCATCAGGCCCCATCGATCCGTGGCAGGGACAGCCAGCTGGGGCCACAGCCACCCTGCCGTTAGCTGGGAGGACTGCAGCTCAGCTGCATCCAGCTTTCTGGATGGCCAGGGTCCGCGCCAGCAGATTCCCACCACTCACTCCCAGAGCAGACGCCGCACGCTGCAGTTGTGTCCAGAGTTCCCACTGCCGCCCAGCGGGCACTGTTCCCTTTGCCCCGGTGGCTGGCCATCCTCCAGTCACCAGCTACTGCAGAGTGTCAGACGCTGAGGGAGGTGGGGTTGTAGCTATACCCGGTGGTCTGGCTGCCCTACCTGGACAAGAGCCTCCTAGTGCTGGGGAGGGCAGACACTCGGCCAGGATCCTCAGAGCCAAGGGCACCATGAACACAGCATGAGGTGTGGTGACCACCCAGGAGTCTGTGGCCACCATCACACAGAACAGGGGCAGCGCCACAGCCAGGAGGGAGAGCAGGCCAGGCCTCAGCAGTCATGTGATGTTCGCAGGCAGCAGGGAGCAACTCAAGCACAGGAGGGTGTCTGGGACCCTTTCCTGTCTCGGACAGCTTCCAAGGAGGCCCAGGAAGGAATCAGGTACTGACCGGGTGTCAGGGAAGGTCTGAAATCCAGTGGCGCAGACACTGATGGCCTGGGGACAGGCTGGCCCCACTGCCTTGAGCTGAGCCCACGATCACACCCCAGGCTGGCAGCAGGGCCCGTCACCTCCCACCCCAGCTGCACCCACAATGCCAGCTGACTTCACCCTGGACACCAAGGGCCAGGGTCGGGGCTGGGGGTGACAAGTGAGAGAAGACTGCAGGGCAAGGAGCCTGGCCACGTAACCAGTCCCCTCCTCTAGAAACATGAGGGTCCACTGTCACTAGAAGTCAGTGACATGCAATGACCCTGACACCTCTGTGCAGCTGCTGTGCCACAGACCCAGTGCATGCTGGCTACCTTAGCTCCTGGGTCAGCACAAACCTCACCTGCTTCCTGGGTCCCCAGGCCCATGGTGGCGTGGGACACCAGCCACTCCCCTGGGAGTCAGGCACCCTTCCTGCCCTGCCTGGATCCTTCTGAGCACTCCAAAGAACCGCCACTTGCCTCCCCTGCCACTTTGGTGCCCCAGGAAGACACAACTCTGGCCTCAGTGCAGCTGAGGGCTGTGGGTGCATCCAGGGCCTCTGACTCCCGGGGGGCAAACCTGATCAACAGGAAGCAATGCCAGGAAGGGGCCAGGCACATGTGGCGCCCCCTTGCGGACTTGCCAGAGCTGCTTCCCACAGCGCTGTCCTGGCTGCCTTGCCCAGCGGAGTTTCAGCAACTCGTGGAAGAGGGGCCAGCTCAGAAAGACTCGGCATCGCCGCGAAGTGGCCCCTCTGCCACTAAGCTCATGCACCCAGATAAGCCACCCGCACTGTGGATTTTGCCCTGGCTAAGACAAGTCCACACCACAGGGACAGGGGAAATGGACAGCAGCCTGAAGGACTTCTATTTCTTACTCTTTGGCAGATGACATGCACTGAACAACCCTCCTGAGGAAAATAAATAATTGAATTTAAAGAAAGATAAAATAGATCACAGATGGTTCATGAGAACAAAGTAATCTCAAGGCACCAAACAGGAAAATCAGGAACCCTAGGAGATGAGCCCTACCCCAGCTGACTTCAACCTGAGCTTTCTGCAGACCGTGCTGAACACGAGCATCTCCACCGGCCGTCCAAGCTGTGGAGAAGATAAAATGACACAGGAGGGGCCGGGGCGGGGGCTCAGTGTAGAGCACTTGCCTTGCACGTGTGGGGCACTGGGCTCGATTCTCAGCACCACATGTAAATCAATAAAATAAAGGTCCATTGGCAACTAAAAAAATATTTTTAAAAAAATGACACAAGGGTCTTCCCAAGGTGGCAAAGACAGAGACGTCAGAGGCCCACAGCACCATGGAATTCAATGTCTAGATAACTGATTGGACACGGGCCAAGAGAGAGACAGTGAACTGGGAAACACATTCAAAGAAATCACCAGAATGCAGTCCAGAAAAATGAAGAATGGTAAAAAGATTAAAAACCAATAAGGATGGAAACAGAGGATCTGCCAAAGAGTACCCAGCTCTATTAAAGATGCTTTTCATAAACAATCACGGTATTTCAGGCAGGACACGGGCAAACGATTGTTAACAGTATACAACTCTGGAACTCCCTTCTTGGATGGACTACCAAAATCAGAAAGCCACTGTGAAACCCAGCAAAGCCTTCACTTTAGGGTTAGGTTGACGGTTCACATGTAGCATGTTGACCACTTTCCACAAGCTGGCTCTAACTTTCAGGAAATGCAAGGAAAATGACAGAATCATTAATCCGAAGATCCACAGTCTAGAAAAGGAGCTTCTGCTCTTTTGAGGGACACCATCTCAAAGATGTCACTGGAAAGCCCAGATTGCCTGACACACTGGTCAAACCAATTGCTGGGAGTCGGGTCCCGTCAGGTCTCTGGGCTCTGGAGAGTTGAGTCCACGCCGATGGCAGAGGGGGGAGCAGGACGTAGAGACGGATGGGGTTCGTCAAGGCACTGGTGCCAAGGTGGCTGCCTGCCACATCAGGAAACCCCTCACACCGCAGGGAGAGGCGCTCCCCCCAGCCAGCCTGCTCCGGAGACATTCTCCTAGTGACATCTGCTCTGTCTCCCAAAACCACAAGGAAGGGTTCTGTTTAAGTAAAAATTCTGCATTTTTATAAAACTTGATTTTAAAAATTGTATTTCAAACTGCACAGTCACCAGAAGTCCACAGTGAGTGCCCAGCCCTCCCCTGGCATCTCCAGCACCTTCTGCCTGGGGCCTGGTCTGCCTGGGCCGTCTTCCGCGGGGCAGTCCCCGTCCTGGCCCGCTGGGCTTCCTGCTCCCTCAGGTGCCGCTCTGCGCTGTGGCGGGACTCCGGCTGCGCTCTGCTTTGCGAATGCGGGTCTGCAAAGCCCTTGGGGCTTCTCCTGCCTCCCTGTCCTTCCCCTCGGCTCGGCCTCCTCAGCAGCCACCTTGGCCTTTGTCTTGGGCATGATGGCGATGGTGGTGGACACGCATGGCTTGGTGGGTCCAGGGGTTGTTCTCTCTCTCTTTTTTTTTAAATATTTTTAAGTTGTCAATGGACCTTTATTTTATTATTGATACGCGGCCCTGAGAATCGAGCCCAGTGGCTCCCACATGGGGGGCAAGTGCTCTACCCCTGAGCCCCAGCCCGGCCCCCAGAGGCTGCTCTTGCCTCTTCTTCCTCTAATACAAGATTTTTGTTTGTTTGTTTGTTATGGTACCAGGGATTGATCTCAGGGCACTCGACCACTGAGCCCCGTCCCCAGCCCTATTCTGTGTTTTATGTAGAGACAGGGTCTCACTGAGTTGCTTAGCGCCTCACCGTTGCTGAGGCTGGCTTTGAACTCGCCATCCTCCTGCCTCAGCCTTCCAAGCACTGGGATGACAGGTGTGCCACTGTGCCCAGCTGACAACCTGACGTCCCATCAGTGTCCTGGAGACCACTGGCCGTTTGTCAATGAGACAAAATACCTGAGGGAAACAGCTCAGGAGCAAAGATTTATTTTGGCTCAGAGCTTCAGAGGATTCAGCCAAGGTGGGCGGGCTCCCAGGCAGAGGCATCATGGTGGACCGGCCTGGCCCAGGAAGGCCGCTCACTGCAGAGCAGCAGTGAAGCAGGGACGAGATGAGCCCTCCAGGGCACACACCCAGCGACCTCCCTCCTCAGGTCCCACGACCCACATACTACCACCAGGTGTCCAGCCACCCACGGTCCACCCACCGTGGGTCAGAGTCCTCATGTCCTGTCCCTCCCAGGTGTGGGACCCTAGCTGGCCTGTGAGACGGCGCGCCGAGCTGCAGTGGACGTAGGAGAGAAGGGCCGCGTTGGCCAAGCAGGAGCCGCATGGTGTCTGCCGTGCGCAGAAGCAGTCCAGGCCGAGGGCCAGGCCGCTCGTGGGTCCGGCAGAGGAAGTGCGGTGTTGCCACAGGCGGCCCCGCGACGTGCCCGAGAGCTGCAGGCCCACAGCGTTCAGGGCCCCCTGCGAGTCACCCTCACCCGTGCGCCACCGAGGAGGAAGGGGCCTGGCACGTCGCGCGTTTGGAAGTGAAGCCATCCCCTAGGGTTGACAGACAGGGTCCCCACGTGGGAGTACACCAGCCGTGACACTGGGTGCGCTGGGCGTCTCAGATCCCCGGAGCCCACTGGCGACAGGTGCCCGTGGCCTGACGCTGCCCATGGGCCACGTCCTGGGTGACGGGTGCAGGGGGGCCACCACGGCGTGGCGGATTCTTGGGGGCCGGCGGCAGGGAGGCCCCGGGCAGCGCGTGGCCTGCGCCCCTCTTCCTTGGTCCCTCGGCCTCTCCCTGCAGCGCCCAGTGCGCCCACAACCTGGACGCACCCAACGTCTGTGCGGGCTTGGGCCGTGGGGTGCGTCCTCCGGTCACCATCTCCAGGGCGAGGCCTCCCTGCAGCTCCCTCCGGGCGCAGGGGCGCTGGGGCAGGGCAGCTGGAGCAAAGCCCGCACGCCGTCCCCGGGGCAGGCGGCCTCAGCAGCCGCGGGCACCATCGGGAACTGTGCTGCGATGCCCACTGAGCTGCTTGCCAGCCTGCCCCATGCAGCCGAGGCGCAAGAGCGAGGTCCTCCTGGACCCCGGCTGAGCAGGCGGTGGCTGGCCACTCTCTCTGCCACTGCGGAGGAGACCAGAGGCACAGAGGCATGCAGGAGCTGGATCCGAGCCCACGTCCCTTGACCCCGACAGGCCCTGCCACTGTGTCCTTGTGAGAGGTGGACCTGAGGCAGGGTCCCTTTCAACGACCCCACTTCCCACCAGGCTGTCCTGGGCCCTGGGGGAGGTGGGCCCAGCCAGGGCCTCTGCTGTGGTGCCGTCCAGAGGTCCGAGGGGTCTCGAGGGCTGGAGGATGGGGCGGCCTGGCACGGTGGCTGCCATGCTGGGGCCTGGGCGCATGCCAGGCTGTGCCACACACCCAGGGCACTGGAGTGAGTTAGTCCCCCCGAAGGGCTTTCAGCAGTTCCCGGCCCCCAATGCACGCACCCCCTCGGTTCCACCTGAGGAGGGGGCCTCGCGGGCCAGCACACGAGCGACAACACGGGGCTGCATCCTTGCAGCCCTCAGGGCGGGGTCTCCCCTGTCCCCGGGCACCAGACGGCAGCTCTCCACTGCCACCCAGATGAGTGGTCCTGGGGTGGCTTCTGCACTGCAGAAGGAGGTGACGGGCAGAGGCACAGCCCCGGGCACACTGCTGGGGCCCACGGGGACGCAGGGGAGCGACAGGCTGGCACCCTGCCTGGCAGGCGATGGACCCAGCCTTCCTGCTCACGGTGCCTGAGCACCCAGCGTACCCAGCGTCTGGCCGTGCCAGGGAAGAGGCCACTCCCCGTGACTTCAATGGTTTTGAAAGCACTCCTGACTCCCGCCCACGATTACTCAGCACTGACGGCGAGAGCAGCTCCAGCGCGAGAAACCGCGGGTGCTAGGAAATGGCCCTCCCGTCACCAGGGTGCACACCGCCCAGGGAGTCCCCGCTCCAGGACACTCAGGCCTCCACGCTGAGCCGATCACTTCTGGGCGAAACAGAAAGACACGAGATTCACGGGTGCCCTCCTCTGACTGCTCAGAAGCGTCCGGCTCCCTGTGAGCGCCTGTCCTGGTCCCAGGTGACTGCTGGGCTGTCCACATCTAGCGGGGGACAGGCAGGATGGCCACAGGGCATGGCAGCATGGAGGCCCTGGCCCACCAGCCCCAGGAAGGGCCCCGCAGCTGGCAGACAGCAGCAGCCCCGCTGGCCCTGGGCACACCCGGGGGTGGCTGAGTGTGCCCCTGGGCTCTGGCTTGGGGTGACCTCTGTCTGCAGACGGACGCTGAGAAAAGCAGCCTCCTGCATCAGGGGGCCCAGGCGCGGGAGGGGTGCTCCCAAGGGAGGCTCCGGGCCGCGCGGGCTCCTCTCCTCGGCCTCTGAGACCTGCAGGCTCGCGAACCTTGTTATTCTGTGACTCTCCTTAAGCAGAGGGGTGACTTCTGGTCAGACGTGAATGCTGGTGTTTGCACAAAACCCTCTGGTCTCCCCTTCACACGTCCACCCGGGGCCCTCCACTCCTCTCTACCCTCCTGCCCAGCACGCCCTCCTGTCCCCCTTCCCCATTTCCACCACCCTGGCCCCTTAGCTGTCACGGGCCCCCAGGATTGGAGGATCTGTAGCTCTAGCAGCAGGTGGCAGGCTGACAGGGGACAATGCAGGCCTCCCCACCTCCACTTCTGCCTCCCGCCTCCTATGGAGGTGGTCTTCTGGGACCCTGGGCTCTTCTGGGCACCTGGCTGGGTAAGTGCTCGCTCCAGCCTCCTCTACAGTGAAAGGCTTTGCATGACGGCGCCTGGATGGAGCCATCTGCACAGGAGCCACAGTGGCTCAGGAACTGCAGGAGTAACTGCAGACAGATGTCACTGTCACACAGGGAAGCCATTGTGTTGAAGCTGTGCCTCTGGGTTCTTGTGCACAAGACTGGGCAGGAGGCCACAGCCTTGGTGTTCCAGCCTCCTTTGGAGGCTGTGTGGCTGGAAGCCTGCAGAGCAGGTGCATGATGGCAGTGTCCCTGGACTGCATCTGAACTCTAAGCAGCAGCCCCCAGCAGCAGCCATCGGAAGGAAGCAGTCCTGACGCAATGTGGGCTGCCGAGCACGAGCCTCCCAAGTGCCTCCAGAGCTAGAGGCCGGGTGGCCTGCAGGACTGGCTCCCGTCCCCAGCCTGGGGCGTGTGGTCAGAGGGACTGGCTGCTGTGTGGGGCTTCTCACCTTGCCAGAGCCCACAGGCCAGGGGCCGGAACACCAAGACGTTAAGTTGGCTTTTCTGGCCGTTTTTGACAAAATGCTTTTACATCATTGTGTTAGACGCTCTCTCGTTGAGACCGGGAGCTGCAGATTTAGTTCATTTTATTTATGGCAAATGTCCCCCATGTGACCTGATCCTTCTTGTCAAACTAATGAACCAAGTTCCGACCTACTTTTTCAGTTGAAATGAGAGTGCTGGCGCTCCCCCAGGCTACGCAGAAGAGCCCCGGAAACACCGCAGAGCAGCCCGGCAGGCGGCTCCCGGAGGCGGTAGAGTCAGGACTCGGAACACGCAGCCCTAATACGACCAAGGGGCCTGCTTGGGACGCACCATCAAGAGACGAGTCTGCCTCGCTTCCTAATACTTGATGAAAGCCGCCGGTGAGTGCCTGGGTGACGTGCTCCATGAGGACAGGGAGAACAGACTTGCCCAGGTGCACACTGCTCCCAGGAGCTGGGCACAAAGTGAAATGCACTAGAAAACCCCTCGTCTTTTATGTGTGTGTGTGTGTGGGATGCTGGAAGAACCCGGAGGCACTCCACCCCTGAGCCACACCCTCAGCCCTTTTTATTGTTTGAGACAGGGCCTCACTAAGTTGCTAAGGCTGGCCTCCAACTTTTGATCCTCCTGCCTCAGCCTCCCGAGCTGCCAGGATTATGGTGTGCGCCAACACACCTGCTTGTTGGTTCTTTTATTTGTTCATTCTGTCTTTTGCAGCCACTGGGGATGGGACCCGAGGCCCCTCGCGTGGGAGCCGCGTGCTCCACCCTGCGCTGCTCCCCACAAATGCTGTGAAGAGTCACAGTCCAGGTGGGAAGGGGTGCCAAGAGTCCGCCAGCAGCACCGGGGCCCAGGCTCGCGTCCGTAGCAGTGAGTTTCCAGCTCACCCACGGAAAACAAGAGAACCGAGTGGAGAGCAAGGAGCTGAGGCCCCACCAGCGCGGCGCTGACGTGCGCGGCGTGGCGCAGGGCAGAGGGACCAGGGCCCTGGGCAGGCCAGCTCTGGGAGAGCCCGCGCAGCCCTGGCCGCACGCTGCGCAGCCTCGGCCGCCACTCCTCCGCCTGTGCTCCTCTGGTTGCGGGGTCCACAGGCAGGCGTTTCCTAAGGACGACAGGACGGAGGCGGCCAGCCGCACCTCACGCCCAGCCCGCACCCTCGGGCTCCTCCACACAGGGAGGCGTTAGGACAGTTCTTAACCAGGGGCCATAACACGGCCTTGCAGCCGACTTTCCACTTGAACCATCACGACCTGACGCACGGCCCAGGGCGGGAAGGCAGAGGCCAGCACAGCGCGTGGTGAAACAGCTCGTTTTTATTGGGAACATCTCGACCCTGTGTCTGCACGACGGCGTCTCATGCTCAGCTCCACGGCCGCAGTGAGGAAGCTCATGCAGGTGGGGACGTGGGGATGTACACGAACACAGCGGACCACGGCACCCGCGGCGGCGCCCAGAGTCCAGCCCAGGCCAGAGCCCGCGGCCCACGCCTGTGGCGCAGCCCAGCTCCGCCTGCCCGCCCTGTGCTCCTGACCGGTCCCGCTCGTCCCGTGACCATCCTCCAAACAGCAGTGGTGCGGGTGACTGTGGGCAGCAGGGCATCTCCACAGGCCAGTCCAGGCAGGTCGGTCCCACACCCACCGCGACCCAGCCCCCCAGCAGGCCAGGGGTCACCCGCATCATCTCCCGCATCCCATGAACCCCAGAGCTCCCACGTGGACAGGCCAGCAGCCCGCCAGCCTCGGGCAGCAGCCACCTCGTGCCTGGTGTCGGGAGGTGCGCAGGCACAGCTGTGCACAAGTCCTCCACCCCGTCCGTGCAGACGCTGGGACTGACACAGAGGTCTGTGGCGAGGCTCCAGGTCGGCACAGGACCGGGCACGGCTGGCGCTTCTGGTGTCACCACAGCAGTGAGGCCACCTGCCACCCTGCGCACCGTGCTCCCTGGCGCCCACCCACGGCGGTGCCCCTGCGGGTCTGCAGGGAGACGGGCTCCAGTCAGCTGCACCCCTGCACTCGCGGAGCGGAGGACGCCGGGACCGAGGCCTGGAGCCGCTCCCCTGAACACAAGGCAACCGCTTCCATCACAACGTAGGAAGATGGAGACCAGAGCGGAGCTGCCTTCCCGGGCGTCCCTGCTGGAGAGCTTCACCGCCAGGCCCAGCCTGCTCCACCACTGTGCTGCCCCGGACCTGGCCACCCGCGAGTGCTGGCTCCCCACGGAACACACCACCCACCTGAGACTCCCATGCACCCTCCCATGCTGAGCCAGCACCCTGGCAAAGCCGTCCCTGAGCACTCCCGGGGGACAGTGTGGCACTGATGCTTCAGGGGTCACTAGCAAGCAGAAGAGACCCCAGTCCCCCGCCAGTAAAAACATCAAAACCTAAGGTTTTTTCCTCAAAAAATTGAGTCCCTGATTGTGTCAGATTTTGTGAGCCTGTCAAGTCCAGACCAAGGGCACTGGACAGGGCAGGGCCATGGCAGGACCAGGCCCGGAGGGCAGCCTGAAGCCAGACCTCCGCGTGTGCTGATGCATGTGGACACGCTCCTGCTGGACTCTGGCTAGACCTCGCTTCTAAAGACTAAGTCCACCTCCAGGGCTCCGAGGACAGGCGTGACCTGCACACGAGAGGGCGTGGACAGACCTCGCCTCCCCGCAGCCGCAGGAGCCGCCCAGGACGCACCCCGGGCGCTGCCTCCTGCAGGAGGAGGGGGCCGGGACGCTGCCCGGCACTGCCCAGCATGCAGTGGGTCTGAGGCCAGCAGCGAGGGCTGGGGAGGAGACGCCTCTCTGGGCCTGTCTGTCCCCACGGTGGCTGGGTGCGTCCCTCCCACCCTGTGGGACGAGCCCCACGACCAGAACCAGAGCGCGGTGAGGCCCTGCAGCCCCGCCCCAGTGTGGGGCACGTGCAGGCCTCACCACGCAGTGCCACCCAGCCCCAGCCTGCCACGGGGCCACACCCCTGCTCTGGTTTCTCTAAGCCCGCAAAGGACACCAACATCCAGGTGCACAGCCCAGTGCCACAGGCCTCAGTGGCCTGGACGCCATGGTGCGGGTCTGTGTCTCTGGCACCGACTCTGCCCAGCTGAGGGGCCGATGGACTCCTTCCCTCTAGTCCTGACTGGCAGCCCGGAGCGCAGGTCCAGGTGGGCCTGGGCCCTGGCTGCCCCCTGACCAGGAGCTTCCTGCGCAGCCCCCCGGGGCTCCTCGCGGGACCAGCAGCGCGGTGCCGCGCCCCCGCCTCATGGGGCTCGCCAGCTGTGGCCTGGGCAAAGTGTCTCTGATGGAGCTGAATGACTTACTCTAAAACCCAAATGGAGCCAGCGACAGGCCCTGGACACGCTTCATCTGGATGATTCAGAAGTAAACGGAGGAAAGTTCCCACAACCCACCCCCAGGAGTATGGAAGCTTCTAGAGGCAGCCAAGTCAGCGGGCCTGGGTCACGGCCCTGCAGGACTCGGTGCGCGGGGCCCAGTGTGCTTCAGGGCCACGCAAGGGAGGGGCGTCCCACGGTCACCTGTGTCCCCTCCGGGGCTCTACTCTGGCCACGTCCCCTGCTCCACGTACACGCTTTTAGCAACTGAAGTAACGTGGCATCAAAGTGACCTACCTGCTCGTCTCACGAACCACTCCCTAGCTCTGGATAAATTATTTATTCGAGGGTGTCACACGGCCGGGTCTGCGTCCCTGTACCGAGGAGCCCTACGCAGCAGAACTCAGCCTCTAACGGAAACCGAGGCGGAAAGCAGTCGCTGGGGACCCGAGGGGACGTGCGTGGCACTGGCCCCGGTCCAGACGTGAGATGCCGGGCACCCCCCCCACACCTGCCCTGGTCAGGGTGCGCCACGCCAGAGATGATGTTGGACACCGTGGTCCCTGGGCCCTCGCCAGGCTGTGCAGCTGCCCGAGTTCAGGCGTGAGGCTTGGGGATGGTGCGGGACACCCGTGGTCCCTGGGCCCTCGCCAGGCTGTGCGGCTGCCCGAGTTCAGAGGTGAGGCTTGGGGACGGTGCGGGACACCCGTGGTCCCTGGGCCCTGGCCGGGGTGTGTGCGGGCCCCAGTTGAGGCGTGAGGTTCGGGGACGGTGTAGCGCCGGAGGCCCCGCGCCCTGAGCTGTGCGCCTCTGTCAGGGTGCGAGAGAGAACTGGTCCTGCTCCGTGGGCTTCTCCACCCAGGCGCCCAGCCCAGCCTTGATAAAGGCGGAGAACAGCCGGGCCTTCGCGGTCTGGTACTCTCTCGCGGCCAGCTTGGACTCATGGTAGGTGGTGGGCTTGGTGATCTTGGTGCGCAGCAAGTGGGGGGGCACCTGCAGGGAGAGAGCGCGTGAGCATGGCCGGAGGACAGGCCCCGGACTCCGCAGCGTCCCCACCCGGGAGCCCACTACAGCCCCCAGGTCTGGGCCAGGCTCCTGGCAGACACAGGCAGCCGCTTCCCGTGCTGGGCGCTGGTGACCGGGGCAGCACAATGGGCCACGCACACCTCGCTGTGTGGCAGGCCGGGTGTCCTCAGGTGGCAGAGCTGCCACACGTGGACCTCAAGGCCACCGGCTGGCACGCACACCGTCCTGGGCGCCAACGGGACGATTCCTGCCCAAGCCCCCATCTCAGTGTTCCCTGCCTGACTTCAGCAAAGCACCCATGCCTGGCCACTGCACCAGGGCCACCCCGGGGAGCAGCGCCCTGTGGCTAAAACCGGGGCTGCAGGACTCTGGACGGAGGCTCAGCGGAACCCAGGGGTGTGCGGGGTGGAGGTAGCGGCTGGCCCTCCAGGCCATCTTCCACACTGGGCACCAACACGCTTCCTCCCGCAGGGCTAGGAACTGGGGCAGGTGCAGCTTCCATCCCCAGCGTTCGGTGCAGTGGGGCAGGTGGACTCGAGGGAGGAAGCTGGGTCACGGAGGCGTGCCTAGAGGGGGAGGTCAGGACCCCGGCCCTCACCACCCTCTCTGCTGGCCACACACCAGGCCGTGAACAGGCTCCTCTGTCTCCCTGTCCACCATGATGTGCGGCCCCACCACAGGACCAAGGCAGCAGGGCCAGGGACACGGACTGCAGCCCTAGGCCACAAGCCAAGGTGGACCTTCCGTCCTGTGAGCTGAGACTTCTCAGGTGCCCTGCCACAGCACTGGAGAGCTGCCTGGCCTGGAACCCAGGCAGGGGGACATGGAGTCATGGCTGTGGCTACACGGACACCATGGCTCAGAAGCCCTGGGGGGGGTTGCAGGAGGGAGCTGGGAACATCCAGAGACGCAGGCTAACGCAGCTCAGGACAGCGCAAGCAGAGCTGGGTGGGCTCTGTGGGGGTGCGAGGTCCAGCGCACGGGGGCATCTGTAGAGCAAGGGCTGGGCAGCTGCTGGGACTCCGGAGGGACGGGGACCCTGCCAAGGACTGGACCCTAGGGCCATCGGGTACCACTCGGCAAAAGGTCTGTTTTGTCCTTGGCCTGAGACAGTGAGGCTGAGTTCACAGGTGACCCTGTGGCTCAAGGCAGCACAGCTCGGGCTGCGGCTTGGGCACTGCTGGACACTGCCAGTCAGACTTACACAAGGATTTTGAAAACGTCAAGTTTTGCCAGAAAAGGCGCGTGTGTAAGGTGCGGCCAAGGAAGGCCATCTGCTAGAGATCAGCGCCACTGAAAAGGAGCCCAGGGCTTGCAAGGACACCAGGAAGAAGCCTTACGGGCACCTCAGGAATCGGAAGACCCGCCCGCAGGCCTGCACCTAGGATCTGAGGAAGCCCAGTCCCCGGCTCACACAGGCTGCCAGGAGGACACCTCCTCAGCAGTTTTTCTGTGATTAGGTTCCCCGAGTTCGGCTGCCAGGGCATCAGGTCACTGCAGCCATAGTCCAAGAAGGCCCAGTGAATGCTCGCGACTGGCCGACCGTGGGGCCATCTGTGTGACGCTGCTTCTGCAGGCACACAGGTGACAGGTGAAGCCACAGCTGCAGGAGGGACCCCAGGAAGTCAGAGATGCCAGGAACATGGAGTGTCTGCCAAGCACAGCCGCAGGCGGAGCAGGGCCACCCGAGAGGCCGCCTGGACAAGGCCGGGGCGGGGCTGCCCAGGCCCTGCCGCTCACCTGCCGTGCCTGGATAGCCCTGGAGCTGCAGGACTGTCCGTGCACCAGGCCTGGCCTGGCCCGACTCTTCTCTCCCGTGCTGCCACTCCGCCCTGTGGGTGGCACGTGTGCCCGTCCCACCACTGCCTGCCGGAGGGCTCACCCCAGGAGTGCGCCTGGAGTTGTAGAGGAGGCCAGCCTGGACTTTCTGGCAAAGCCGGACACTCAGGACTTGGGGGGCACCGGGGTGAGTGAGGGCAGTGTGCACCAAGAGGGCAGGTGCCTTTGGGCCCATGGGTTTAGATCTGGGACGTCCCCAAGCCCAGCTACAGTGGGCGGTGGTGCAGCCTGAGCAGGTGGGACTACTGGAGCGGCGAGGCGACCGGCTGTGCTCCTGAGGGGACGGTGGCACTCGGCACCTCTGCTGTCTCTGTTCCCAGCCGCCCCAAGGTGTGCCCCTCCCTGACACTCTGCCTCCCCACAGGCCCGGAGCAAAGGGCACGTGACCACAGACCGAAACCACGAAGTGACATGAACCCCTCCTGCGGGCTGATCTGCTTCCGGAGTTCTCACGGTGCCGGGGAGCCAGGGCCACCCCACCGCAGCCCCGGGGGCAGCAGAGCTCGGACTCTGGGCACCGAGAGCCTGCCCATGGGGCAGCTGTGGACCCGCAGAGCCGAGGCCCCCACTAAGGGACCCGATGGCCTCCCGGGAAATGGCGCCACGGCCTGCAGAGGAGCCCTGAGCACGGGGTGGGGACGGGAGGCGGGTGGGCCGACGCGGCGCGGGGAGGGCACCTCAGTACCTTGCCGTGCACACGCATCCAGCGACAGTACAACGCGTGCTTACACAGGCGCGATGCGCGGCCCAGCTCGTCCTTGCCCGTCGTGGCGTTGATGACCTCCAGGGCGGAGTCGCCCACCGTCCAGTTGACACTGAAGTTGGGCGCCTTCCCCGGCTGCCGCGCCTCTGCGTTGCTGATGCCTGGAAGGAAGTGACACGGGCGACATGAGCCGCGTGCACTCGGGACAGGGGACGTCGGGAGCAGCTGGGTGCTCAGACCCCGTCACGGAGCAGCGCAGGGAGTGTGCCCCCTGCCGAGGGATGTGCACGGACCAGGCATGGGGAACGGGGAACGACACCACACCTGCCCTGGCTCAGGCCCGGGCGAGGAGCTGAGAAGGTGGAGCTGGCCAGGCGCACACCCGTCTGTGACGGGGCAGGGCCGGGGTCGCCAGGACCCGAGCCCACAGACTTCCTGCCACAGAGCCTCAGCCCTGGGCCAACGGGGGAACCCTGAGCCTGGGGCAGGTGGACGGTTAACTCAGTTGCTGGCCAAGTGGGCTGGCCGGGTGCTCCTCAGGGAGCCCGCCCTGTGCTCCCCTGCTGCCCAGAGGCCAGGCACCCAGGCCACGCGGGTCCCCAGGCACAATACCCCACTGCAAGAAGAGCCACGGTTGTCAGCAAGTGGCTTCACCGAGGTGGCATGCTCTTGTCTCAACTAGCCATTTAAGGCATGTGGCTAACGGGGACCGAATGCCTCGCCTCCATCCACACGCCAGGCTTGACCATGTACATCACGCAGGCCTTCAGGCCACCACAGCCACGCTGGCCAGGACAGGCCATGCCTGCAGGATGAGAGGCCTGCACTCTGGGCCCAGACGGGAGGCGCTGGCGAGAAGGCTGCGAGCAGGAGGCCAGGCGCACAAGCTCAGCGGTGCCCCACGCGGGGCTGTGACCACCCCACCGCCATGTTCCTCAGCTGCTCGTGGCCCAGTCACACCTCCTGGAGCAAAGGCTCGCACCGGGAAGAGGTCCACACAGGCCGTCTCAGCGAGGAGCCCAGGCGGGCACAGCAGATCCTCTGGGTTGAGAGGCTGGGGACACAGATGTGGCAGTGCTCACAGCAGAGGGGCAGAGGAGGGACGTGCAGGGAGGGAGCCGGGGCGGCAGAGCATGCCTGACCGTCCCAGGCTCCAGGCCGAGCAAGGGAAAGCGGTGCACGCACGGGGACCGAGGCGTGGGCAGACCTGCAGAGCAGCCATGGCTGAGAGACGCGCTCGGAATCCATCACGGGATGGCAGCCACCAAAGAAAGCGTTGGTGACTTAAAGACGCAGTGACAGGAAGGGCCCAGGACACAGCACAGCGGGAGCCAGACAGGGTGGCCTGCAGCCTTTCCAACACGCGTGCCTGGAGTCCCCAGGGAGGGCGAAGAGATAGCGGGGAAGGGTGGGGGGCGTGGGGGGTGGACACGACCCGGCCATCGGGGACCAGCAAGCCCAGATCTGAGAGTCCCAACACAGCTCCGACCTGGGAACAGGGAGCAAGGCGGCAGAGCTGGCCACAGGCTGGGGCTGGCTCCACCTGTGCTCCCAGAGACTCAGGAGGCCGAGGCAGGAGGCTGGCAGCAAGGCCCTGGCCCGAAATGAAGAACAGGGCTGGGGACGTGGCTCAGTGGTGGAGCGGCCCCGGGTTCCACCCCAGCACCACAAGATGGAAGCACGAGAGAACCCATCACAGAAAATCCCTCCGCGCCGGCACCAAGCTGAGCTCGGCCACAAGTCACAGGCGCGCCAGGTGGCCGCAGACGCCCCCTCCCGCCGCCCTCCGCCCGTCCTTCCTCTCTGTGCCGCAGGGGACTGAGCCCAGGGGTGCTCTCCGTGAGCTGCCTCCCAGCCCCGTCGCCTGTATCTTGAGGCAGGGTCCTGTTAAGTTGCCCAGGCTGGACCTGTGATCCTCCTGCCCCAGCCTCCTGAGGTGCTGGGATCACGGTGTGGCCCCCACGCCAGGTCAGAGCAGCTTCCTTACAGGAAAAACACTAATAGAAAGAGGCGAGCCACACTTCTGAGTGCTGGACAGAAAATCGAAAGACCGCCATCCAAAGCTGCCCAGCAAAGTGTATTCCAAAACCAGAGGCGGGTGAAAGCGTCCCGACAAAGCCACAATGACCCGTCACCACAAGAACCCACAACCAGGAATGTGGAGCGAGGCTCTGGGCCAAGGGGGAACACAGCAAGTGGGGCCCAGGTCCACGCAGAGGACGGGGGATCCAGAAACGCAGCCGCAGGACGGCCCAGGAGAGCCCAGGTCACTCGAGTGCCCTTCCACGCTGACTGACCACCTGAGCAAACAGTGACGTGGGTCCGTAACACGAGAAGCCAGGCGTCCAAGCACAGCACCAGGCTGGGACGAAGGCTGTGGCAGCCGCCAGCAGTGTGCTCGGCTGGCGGGCGGAGAGGCAGGTCACGGCCGTCCCCAAAACCCCGCACAACAGCCCAAACAAAGCGCCAGCAGTGCAGGGGACTGAGCTTGTGGGAGGGAGGGGGACGGAAGCAGCAGGTGGGCGCTGGGGACGAGAGGCACACCCAGGCACACCGCGGCCTCAGTGACGTCAAGAGCCAGGTCTGGGCCAAGGCAGCAGTGTCAGTGGTGGGGGGCAAGACTGACGCACACCGCCCGCGAGGATGGCTCTCACTGTGAAGCGGCCTGCATGGAAGGACGGCGCGGAGCCACTGCACAGCCAGGAGGGCATCGCTGAGATCGGCTGACTTCACTGAGCATGATGTTCTCCAACTCCATCCATTTACCTGCAAATGCTGTAATTTTATTCTCTTTTATTGCTGAGTAATATTCCATTGTGTGTATACACCACAGTTTCTTTATCCATCCATCTGTTGAAGGGCATCTAGGTTGGCTCCACAGTTCAGCTATTGTAAATTGAGCTGCTATAAACACTGAAGTGGCTGCGTCACTGTAGTATGCTGATTTCAAGTCCTTTGGGTGTAGACTGAGGAGTGGGATGGCTGGGTCAAATGGTGGTTCCATTCTAAGTTTTCTAAGGAATCTCCATACTGCTTTCCAGATTGGTTGCACCAATTTGCAGTCCCACCAGCAATGTATGAGCGTGCCTTTTCCCCACAACCTCGCCAACACTTATTGTTGTTTATATCCTTGATAACTGCCATTCTGACTGGGGTGAGATGGAATCTGAGAGTAGTTTTGATTTGCATTTCTCTAATGGGTACAGATGTTGAACATTTTCTCATATATTTGTTAACTGATTATATCTCTTCTTCTAAGAAGTGTCTGTTCAGCTCCTTGGCCCATTTATTCATTGGGTTGTTGTTTTTTTTGTGTTAAGTTTTTTGAGCTCTTTATATATCCTGGAGATTAGTGCTTTATCTGATGTGCGTGTGGCAAAAGTTTGTTCCCAGAATGTAGGCTCTCTGTTCACCTCATTGATTGTTTCTTTTGCTGAGAAGAAGCTTTTTAGTTTAAATCCATCCCATTTATTGATTCATGGTTTTATTTCTTGTGCTTTAAGAGTCTGGTTAAGGAAGTCAGGACCTAATCCAACATGATGAAGATTTGGGCCTGCTGTTTCCTCTAGTAGGTGCAGGGTCTCTGATCTAATTCCCAGGCCCTTGGTCCACTTTGAGTTGAGTTTTGTGCATGGTGAGAGACAGGGGTTTACTTTCATTTTGCTGCTTATGGATCCAGTTTTCCCAGCACCATTTGATGAAGAGGCTGTCTTCTCCCCAGTGTGTTTTTGGCACTTTGTCTAGTGTGAGATAACTGTGTTAATGTGGGTTTGTGTCTGTGTCTTCTGTTCTGTACCAGTGGCCCACGTGTCTGTGTTGGTGCCAATGCCGTGCTGTTTCGTGACCGTGGCTCTGTAGGGTAGTCAAGGTCCTCGCTCTCTGCTCAGCATTGCTTTCCATCTGTGTCTTTGTCGAGTGCTCTACTGTGGATGAGGCCAAGGAACAGAGGCCTGGACCTCATCCTCTGCCAAATGCCACCGTGCAGCTCAGCTCCTGGCCATGGGGTGGCCAGGTGGCCTTGGGCCCTTAGGCACTGAGGCCACAGGGGTCCTCCATGCTCCATGGACGGTCTCACTCCACTGGTTCCTTCCCTGCCTCTGGGGTTCTGTTGCTGACGTGTTGGCCTCCTTCTGAGGCTTTGCGGGCTGTCCCTGCTCAGTGGCTCACCCCAGCCCCGCCTGCAGGCGGTCAGTCCTGTGGCCACTGAGCTGCTGCCTGAGAGCTCGCTCCAGGCCACCTGGCTTCTCAGGCTGCTCATGGGACACACCCACTCTCCTGTCCTCGTCCTTCTTGGTCTCTGAGGGATCTGGGTCTGGAGCACCTGCAACTCCTGCTTTTTAGGTTGGCTGCTGACCGTCTGACCACAGAGTTGGCAGTGTGGCCAGCTTCCTTTGCGTGGGTGGGGTACCTGGTGGGAGCTCTGGCTGTGACGGGCTGACCTCGTGGAGCAGGTGGTCAGCGCCCCATTCCACCCCTGCCCTGTGCAGTCCCATCACTGTTCTGTGACACAATCAAGTTGCAGGGCCAGCGCCGGATGGTACCTAAGCCCGAGCGCAACGCTGCGCGAAGATCAGATGCTGACGGACGGACGGACGGGGCCTGGGAGCACAAACAGGCTTCACGTCAAGCTGAATAAAGGGCCGTCCTTGGCAAACAAGGAGCAGGAGGGACACAGCACTACTGCCCGAGGCTCGGGACCAGCTGCACGCTCCTGGGCACAAAGCCCCACACGGTCTCGGGAACACGCTTCCCCAAGTCCCCAGGGCCACGTGACGAGCCGTGAGTCTTCCCAGGGCCGTGAAGTATTGCGCTCATCACGGCCACGGCACAGAAACCAGCAAAAGCAAAGCGATGTGGCGGCCCCGAGTCGCGCCCGGTGTAGATCCAGGCAGAATCAGACTCTGAAGCAAGCAGGAGTGCGATCCAGCCTGCCCACGGCACACTGCGCCATCAGAAGAGCCGCGGTGCCGCCTTCCTGCTCCCTCCTTAAAGGCAGTTTCTGAGGGCTCCCCAGGCAGCAGGCGATGAGAGGAGAGCCACAGACAGAACCCGCAGACTCTGGGCCGAGTCCGCCAAGCAGGCTGCGCCTGTGGCACCTGCCTGTGACGGCCCACCAACCCCCTGACGGCAGGAGGGCACCTCTGAGTCCCTCCAGGTCCACCAATGCCCGTCCTGGAGCCCCTATAGCTGAGCAAGGGAAAGCGTGACCCAGCAAGTCTCCCGAGCCTGGAGCCCCAAGGCCCAGGGCTTGATTTGGGCTTCCCTGTCCTGGAGGGCCACCTGCCCAGGCAGGCACCCGGGTCTCCTGCAGGGAACCGCAGGCCCAGCACTATCACCAGAGGTGGCAAGTTCTGAACACCTGGGAGGACACAGCACCGTGGGTGGCCGGGCAGCTGGCCGGGGCCCAGCCCCACCTCTAGCCAGCAGCGCGGTGCCCTCTCCCTCAGCCCGGCGTCTGGAGGACTCCTGCCTGGGCGCAGGAGGGAGAGAGCCCAGGCCCTCCGGGGCCACCCGCCCAAGCACGCCCAGGAGAGCCCAGCAGCACACTCACCCCCACACCGGGGCCCTGGTGGGGTCGGCAGAGCTCAGAGCAGGGCCAGGCCCTGCCTGGCAACCCAGGGTGCCTGCAAGCTGCGCCAGTCCACCTGCGGAGGGGTGGCTCTGCTTCCCGCTCAGCTGGGGTCAGGACTCGCGGATGCACACAAAGAATTAGGCTCAGTACCTGCAGCACGCGCCCCAGAAACGAGCTGAGGACCGTCAGTGTTCAGGGGCCTGTGATGACCGTCCTCTGCACAGTGTGACATGGAATTGAGAATAAAGTCAGAAACTGTCATCCCCTACCAGAGCCTCCCTCACAGAGATCTCAGAAACTCCCTCCAAGGGCCTGTGACTTCAGAAGGTGCTCTGAGGTCACACGTCAGCTCCTGGCACAGTAGTCCTGTCCCCACGCCCGCCACGCACAGGGCCTGCCCAACCTGGGCACTTGTGGCAGGAGCTGAGCTCCCTCGGGACTCTGTCCTGGATAGCGTGGCCACTGCAGACGTGTTCTCAGGATGAGGAAGGACACCTGGGCCACTCGGGGCCACTCTGGAGAGGAGCCGGGGAGAGTGTGTACCCGCGGCCTGGGCAAGGTGGCCAGCCAAGCCCCCTGTGCCAGGGCCACACCAGATGCTATGCTGTGTGCTGTGCAGCCCCCAGGGATCTGCTCCAGGGCCAGCCGGTCCCAGGGCAGAGCTGTGGACTGTGGCGCCCTCCAGAGGGTGGCAGGCGGTGAGCTCTGCAGAGGGACTTTCGGAGGCCAGGGAGGAGCAGGGCAGCCCGGGAGGGCAGCTGAAGCAGTGGGGGCTGGGGCAGCTGCGCAGGCTCAATCTGCCCGAGTCTCTGAATGTTGAAGGGACAAGGCCAAAGTGGGCGTGGCTGTCAGCTCTTGATCACAAACACCCACGATGCCCAGGGGGACAGGGTCGTGCAGGCTCACAGTGCCAGGGTGCCCACGGCTGGCTGGCCCACGGCTGTGGGTCTGGTGTCCACCTCAAGGTGGGAGGTGGGGAGTGAACCCACTCTCCTCATGGCTATGGGGTGGGGGGAAGGACGGGGGTGGGGTCTCACGGTCCCTCAAGGGCACGTCCCCATGACCTACGACCTCTCACAAGCTCCCGCCGAGGTCCACCACCTCCCAACAGTGCCACTCTGGGGACAAACACATGAGCCTTTGGGGGACACTTTAGGTCCCCAGAAAGCAGAGGAAGCCCACTGGCTCTGTGACCATGGAGGACAAGGGCAGGCGCGAGGGCCCGGGAGCTACAGGCTGCAGTCGGACCCAGCGCACGGGCGGGGCCTCGGCCAGCAGGTCCACACAGCCCCCAGCTGGCACAGAGCCTCCTCTGCCCCGGCCAAGGGCGCACCCTGGCAAATGAGGAAGCAGAGGGGCGGGACGTGGACAGGCGCGAGCAGGAGGCCCGGGTCCTCTCCTGGCAGCTGCTGACCCTGTGGTGCAGAGGGCTCCACATTCCCAGCTCCTACGGCAGCGGAGCCCAGCAGCAGGGGAGTGGAAGGGACGCCCATGGTGCTGGCAGCCCAGGCGCACCTGCCGCAAAGCCGACCGGCTCCTGCGGCTGTTCTATTTTTTTTCTTTCTTTTGATTTTATTTCATAGTCGGTGAATTCACTTTACAAAAATAATTTTTTCCATTAATTTTTTCTATAGAACAGCAATTTCCTTTAAAAGGAGAGGGTAACCAACATCTCTGCTGCTATTTGCACCACAGAAGCTGTCCCTGGCACCCTGTCCTGCCATGAGAATGTGGCTCCCTGTGTAGCAGCCTGCGCTTCCTGACTCGTGGTCAAGGGGGTACGGCAATGCTTTTGAATAGTCCAGTGTTCGTCTGTGACACCGACGAATCTGGAGAAAGCGGCCCTCAACACAGGAATCACGGTGACAGCCTTCACCTACAAGCCGCCTTCCAGTGTGCCCTCAAACTAACGCTGCGCAATACCTTAAGAAGCTGGTGTCCTCCATCTTTCAGGGAATTTCCGGCACTCTGCCTCACAGAGCAGGAGACCTTCCTGGAGACCTTCGTCATGGCGTGGAAAGTGACTCTAATGAAGGTACACGTACAACTTCAAAGCTCAGACTGAACACCCCTCATAACGCAGCCTTTTCAAGAAACCCAAATAACCGAAAAAAATTAATAA
Organism: Xerus rutilus; assembly: GCA_028644305.1. Lineage (NCBI taxonomy): Eukaryota > Metazoa > Chordata > Mammalia > Rodentia > Sciuridae > Xerus > Xerus rutilus. The sequence continues at coordinate 118,466,000 of CM053409.1, read as the reverse complement.
AATGAAGGCACTAGGACTTATCCGTACATGTCCTGCTGACGTGGACAGCTACACACGGCCTTGCAGGTTCCATCGTTGGGTGTCCACAGAATTCAACGTGGATCCTGGGCACTCCACTGTTTCCGCTGTGACGAGCTCCCTGGTGCGGAGCCCACCGTGAGAGGCCACTTGGTGGGTGTCGCGCTCCTTACACTGGTGACCTCTCACTACCAGCGAGCTCTCTGCTCACACCTGAAGAGGGTCCCGCCACGTTCACTGTGCACATACGTCTTCTAGTACGACCATTTCATAACCTCGAAGCTCAGAAACACTTGGGAGAAGCTGACCACCTTCATCACAGTCATCAGTTTTCTGTGCAGCGTGATCTGAAATACAATGTGACACATCGACTCTGGATAAAAGCCTGGCCACGTGCACGGCGTTTACAGGGGTTCCCTCCAAGACGCGTGTTCTCGTGACTGGTTGCCCACGAGCTCTGATGGCGCCCGACTCTTGATCCTGGGTGCAGTCACTGCCACACAGATGGGCTCTGCACACCTCTGCCCTGTAGGCGTTCGCGGATGTCCGTGAAGATGTGCAAACTGGGAGAGGGCTTCTCCCCGTGTGGACTCTGACGTCGGGTGAGCCCTGAGCTCACGTTAGAGGCTTCGCCACACTCCTTACACACCTGAGGTCCCCGGTCTGATGCACGGCAAGGCCTGAATCCTCACTACGCACCTCGCCACAGACGTCACACCGGGGTGTCTCCCCGGTAGGAATCGGCTGGTGTCTCGTGACGTGTGAGGTGCAGTTGAAGGACGGCCACACAGCCTACCTGTGTAAGGTCTCTGCCCGATGGGTTCTCTGACAGGTTTCAGCTTTCTTTCTTTCGTTTTTTTTCTCTGAATATTCTTTTTACTTGTAGATGGACACAGCGTCCTTATCATATTTATTTGTATGCGCTGCTGAGGTTCGAGCCCAGGGCCTCAGGCGTGCGAGGCAAGCGCGCGACCGCTGAGCTTCCTCTGAGACTGCCCACGCGTGAGGTGCTTCTCTCCTGCGTGCTCCCGGTGTTGCACAGGCACTGCAGGAGCCGCGGCTCCTGGCTGCCACGCGCCCTGCTCCGACACGAGGAGAACCCTGCGAGGCTGGGAGAACAGGCGCAGGGCTGCTGGTGAGCCCCGGCGCGCGCTCGCAGGTCCTGCCTCCAGTCTCCAGCGTCTGCAGTCGGCGGGGTGCGGCTCAAACACGGACCCAGAAGAGTTCGCACACGTGGTTCCTGCGTCGGGCGCCTCAGTTTTGAGTTTCAGTGAATTGCTCACAAGTTGCGCTCGAGACATTGGTAAGGGCTCGTTCTCACAGAACCCTCGGCGTGGAGCGAAGCCGTTCCAGGACGGTAATGCTGCGGCCGCTCAGAGGGGTTCTTGTTCAGTCATAGTTCATCACGTCCCCACGGAATTTCAAATTCATGCATATTTTGCTGAACTCGCCTGAAATCAAAATCCCCAAGCCATGTCCTTCCTGTCCCTCCGACACCAGCGTTTGGTTGACTCTTCTTTGTTAAGGCTCTGGGTGACAACTTCTTGGTCACACGTCCAGCAGAAGCACCTGGGAAGAGGCCCCTGCCGGCTCCTCCACTTTCCCCTAGGGCAGGGGCAGGCTTCTTGATGCTCAGACTCAGTACCCGTCCAGCAACCCCATCACACGCCAGGCCACGGTGGGCTTGGGTCGCGCGGCCCGGGGACAGGGGTGTCTCCCTTTTCTAGAGTCCACCACCTGAAGCCCACGCGCCATGCAGACATGGCACCCTAGTGGGGATGCCCGCAGGACGGAGGCGAGAGGCCCCAGAGCGTGCACCTTGCCTCGCCCTGCCCGCTGTGGGGCACCGCCTGTGAATACCCCTGCAAGGCCGGGCACAGGCCCTGAACGTCCGTGAGTCCCCAGGTGCCTCGTGTGGAGGACGGGTGCTCTGCAGCCCCAGCTGGTTCCTTGGAAGGGGCAAAAAGTGAAAGCACAGTCTGTTCCCCTGGGTGGACTGGACTCTGGCCTCGGACCTCCAGACCACCCGCGGGAACGGGCAGGACCCTCAGCCAGCAGGACAGAGTGGAAACCAGTGAAGAGCTAGTGGGCAGAGCAAGAGACGCAGGGGGGCGGCCTGCACAGGGAGACCTGCCTCTGGCCCCAGCCCACAGGCCTGCTCCCGGGACGCCGTCCATTCCCGCACACGGCCGGCCCCCTCCCGCTCTGCGGCCACCCCTGCAGGAGCAGCAGCTTCGGGCACCAGCGCCCTCCACCGCCCCCAGCCCAGGTCTGCTGTCCAGAGCTCTGCTGCGTCCCTGCCTGCAGGCTGGACCTGAGGCCTGTCCCCAGCGCTGCCTTGATGGTCTTGTGACAACCCTGGCATTAATTAAAACCAGTGCCACGGGCAGCCCTGCACAGCAGCCTGTGTGCCACCCAGCCCTGGGGCCAGGGCGTGGGACGGTCACCACCAGCCTGCATTCTCAGTGAGCCTCGGACAGCAACCTGTGGGGGGTGGCCAGACTCAGGGGACCCAACTCAGGGGCTCCAGTGTCCAGCCAGACACTGGAGCCGCCGGAGACGGGCAGGCATGGGCTCTGGGGCGGGGAAGAGCTTGGGCACCCCCACTGGTATGCCCTGCACGGGGCGCCCTGCAGTGGTCAGAGCGAGGCCCCTCAAAGCCAGGATGCCTTCCTGCGGAAGTGCAATCAGAATCTCACTCAACCCCAAAGGCATCAGGAGGGGGGCACTGTCTGGAGTGCTCAGTCTCCATCCCTGATGACACCTGAGCATCGGCTCTGGCCTCAGCTCCCCAGGCATCTGCCTTTGCTCTGGACCAGGAGCAGGGGGTCCACCCCACCTGTCTTCAGTCCTCGGGTGGCTGGTGGGAGGTGGCTGGGTGGCTGGGCTGGGCCTCCACGGGATCCCCAGGGGCAGTGGCTGGCGGCAGGTGGCTGGGTCATGGGGATGCTGCCCTCAGGAGGGACTGAGGCAGTTGTTGCTGGACCCTGGACCCTGTTCCTTAAGAGCAGCTGTTAGTACCAAGCGACCCGCCCTGCTCCCTCTCTCAGGACGATCTCCGCACATGCTCCGCTTCGCTCTTTGCTTCTTTCTTACCTAATAAGACGCCCTCGCCAGAGGCTGAACAGTGGGGCTGCCCCATCTTACATCTCAACCTCCAAACTGTGAGCTTTAAGGCTCTTTTCTTTGTGAAGTCTCTAGGCTCCGGTGTTCTCACAGCAGCAGAGCACGGACTCAGGCAGCGCGGGCCTCAACGCAGCAGGCAGGGGAATCACCTGCAGCCCCAGGGAGACACACGCCACACAGCACCACGCTCCAAGCCAGAGACACTCGGGCTCAGCTGGCCCAGCCAGGCCCGGCAGGCAGCTCCGTCTTCTAAAGAAGGTTATGGTCAGGGAGCTCTGAACTCTGCGCCCTGAAAACCTCCGTCCTTCCCTATCTGATACCGAGAGCCACACCTGCTCTGGGCACGGAGACATGCAGTGGCCAGGTCCTCAAACAAGGCACGCACGCATCACAGAAGCACGTTGTAGTTTAGGGTCATGGTTTTAGTTCTGAGCGTCAAAAAGCAAGTAAGGTGTTACTTTTAAAAGGGTAAAAATACCTTAATTGTGTCCTTTTAAATAAGGGTGGGCTTAGAAGTCAAGACCCTTGAGCTCAAAAGCTCCCGTTCCCTTTACTGTCAGCCACTGACTCTAAGGAGAGAAGAGAGCAGCAAAACGGGCGTGAGGAAGGGGACACCGCGGGGAGGGGCCTGCGGTCTGGCCGGCCGCGTCCTCACGACCTCCCTCGGCAGCAGCAGGCCCGGTGCCTGAGGACGGACACTCAGGCTCTGCAGGGGCTGAGCGCCAGCAGCCCTGGCTGGCCAGTGTGGGAAAGCCAACGCTGGCCTGACGGCCCAGCACAGAGTCCGCCACCAGGAGGAAGGGCGGTGGGCGGCGGGAGAACATGAGGCCGGCAAGCTCTCCTCGGGCAGCAAGGTCTGAGACTAGCCAAAGGCCTGAGCCTCGTGGAGGGACCCGGGAGGGAGCCAGGTCCATACCCTCTGGTGACGCCCTGGGCTGCCCGGCAGCCATACAACGCCTGCATAGCGGTCATGCGGGAGGACCCGACGCGAAAGGTGGGGTGACCATGCAGGGTACTTGCCGCTGAGCAGAGGCTTGTTGAGGGTGTACAGGGGCGGCAGGTCCTCTATGTTGGAGATCCGCTGGTACATGGCCCTGGAGAGGTGGTCGCCATGGTACAGGCTGCCCAGGATGATGCTGGAGAAGTAGATGGGCTCCACGAAGATGCTGAGCAGGGAGCCCTGGATGCCCACCACGTTCCAGCTGCAGGGAGGAGGGCATGCTCAGTGGCGCCCCCAGGCTCCAGCCTCGCTGCTCCCGGTCCCCACCGAGCAGCTGCGTGCAGAAGGCTGAGCTCCACAGGGCAGGGTCTGCCTGACGGCTGCGCAGAACCGGGAGCGGCTTGCCGCAGTTGCTGAGGGGACCTGCTCCCTGGGGCTGCGAGGTGCCCTGAGGACCCTGGGGCCTGCGGAGGGAGCCGCCAGCACCGCACGCCTCCCAGGAAGAGCAGCGCCTCCGCCAGCCCTCAGCACCCGGAACCAGCAGCGCTGCCCTCTAACGGGCGCAGCTGCAGAGCCCAGGCCTGGCGCAGCCGTGCAGGAGCAGGCGTGAGCCCCGCCACCGCCTGCCAGCCGGGGTGATGGCGGAGGACAGAGCACTATGTGCAGGGCAGGGAGGCGGGGAGCAGGGGGGCAGGGAGGCAGGGAGGCGGGGGGGGGGCAGGGA
>CM053409.1:118421430-118460692 GCA_028644305.1 Xerus rutilus | reverse complement strand
GTGTGTGTACAAGAGTGGCAGGCGTCACTCGGGGCTGAAGCGGAGGCTGGGCGGTGCAGCTCTGTACTCGTGTGTGTGGTGTCTTCCACGACTAAGTTTCCAAGCATCCAGGCTGGGCATGGTGGCCACGCTTGTCACTCCAGCTCCTTGGGAGGCTGAGGCAGGAGGACGGCCTGCCAGCCTGAGCAACTTGGCACGACCCTGTCTCAGAAGAACAGAACAGATGTGTTCTCAACGCAGACCCCGTGCAGCCAACTGTGGTCGGAGTGCGAGGGCGACAGAGGCGGCTGCAGGAAAGGTGGCCGGGGCGGAAAGGCGTCCCTTAGAGCTGGCCCAGCGAGTGGTGGGAGTTCAGGGGACTTAATAGTGAAAGGTGAGTCGAGGGACTGCCAGGCGAGGCCTTGCTCCCAGGGCTTGGCCGTGGTGCCCGAGGCGGGGGACGCAGCCAGCGTGTCCTGGAGCGCGGGCGCTGCACAGAGCCTGGCAGGTGGGAGGTGTCACAGGACGTGCAGTGCCCCGTGCCTGCTGGTGGCCAGGAACTGTGGGCGAAGGTGGGTGCGGGAGTTGTGGCCAAAGCCACCTCCACCGTGACAGCCGAGCAGAGCTCTGGAGGTGTCTTAGGTCTTTGGAGAAGATGGTGTCCCTTGGGCCGTGAGGGCTGGAGTGTCAGCGTTTGAGACTCCCTGCCGAACCGTCCCCGCCTTGTCAAAGCTGAGGCCGGAAGATCGGGCTGCTCTTAAATGCAAGCTGGGCCTTCTCGGGTCTGGCCGTGCCATCTGGTCGGCTACCCATGGACCCCTGGGTGGGTGTGTGCCTTTGTAGAGAAGCTGCAAGGAAAGCCCCAGATTCAGTGGCTGTGGTTTGGCCACTCACTGGGCCCTGTGTAGTGACGATGCTGGGTGGGGACAGCCGGCTGGCCAGGGGCCTGCTGCCACACAGCTGGACGGGCCCTTCTGAGCGGGCTTTCCCGTGGAGTGGCCTTCAGTGGGCAGGGGGACCGTTTCTCCTCCTCAGAGATGCTGAGGACAGGAGCCGCTGTCCGCCCATCCTGCCCCTTCGTCCTCTCCGGGTCGTACTGCAGCCCACTGGACAGCCGTGGGTGTGCCCGGCGGGGAGCGCTAGGGGCCAGCCCCTCTGGCAAACATCAGGCTTTTCGTGGTTGAGGTGACTTTCAGTCATTTGGGCACAAACTGAAAATACAGTATTTGATTACAAAAGCGTTTAGGAAAATAAGTGTGGTCAGGGTGAAGCTGACCAGGCATCGAGAAATCACACAAAACAGAAAAACTCACTGGAAGGAGAACAGGAAGACCTCCCTAAAGATCCAGGAGCCACAGAAGGTGCGTTGCTTTTCCCACAGAAGTTCTCTCGGGAGAGCCAGTCTTCAGCGGTCTCACGCTGTTCACGTGAATTCTGGTTGAGGACGGGTGGAGAGTGCTTTCAGCAACCTGTGAGCCTGAAATCGTCCTGTTTGTTAAGTGGGAAAAAACAGAGACCGCGGGAGGGCAAGGCAGCAGCGTTCAGAGCAGAGCTGCAAGGTGGGCACAGCGCAGGGCCCCCGGGGCCATTCTGCCTGACCAGTGGGTGGGAGGCCCCGAGGGTGGCGCTGACCACCCCGCCTGGGATCTGTGGTGAGCCCAGGAGCCAGAGCAGCACCAGGTGGGCTCCTGCAGCCCCCACCCCACCTCCGGAGCACGGCCAGGCGACTCCTTCGCATGATCTCTGTGGGCTCACAGGAACTGATGGTCTGCATTTGCTCCGTGAAAGGAAAGAAATGTTCGCAAATGACAGACCGTGGGTCCAGCAATTGCCTTATTCCTGATTTGGACCAAGTCAGAGACCCCGTGTCCTCGGGAGATGCCACTGGACCACAGTCGGAGGCCGCGTGTCCTCGGGAGATGCCACTGGACCACAGCCGGAGGCCCCGTGTCCTCGGGAGATGCCACTGGACCACAGCCGGAGGCCCCGTGTCCTCGGGAGATGCCACTGGACCACAGCCGGAGGCCCCGTGTCCTCGGGAGATGCCACTGGACCACAGTCGGAGGCCTCGTGTCCTCGGGAGATGCCACTGGACCAGTCAGAGATCCCGTGTCCTAGGGAGATGCCACTGGACCACAGTAGGAGGCCCTGTGTCCTTGGAGATGCCACTGGACCAGTCAGAGACCCCATGTCCTAGGGAGATGCCACTGGACCACAGTTGGAGGCCCCGTGTCCTTGGAGATGCCACTGGACCACAATCGGAGGCCGCGTGTCCTTGGAGATGCCACTGGAAGCCTCATAGCCCGTGTCCAGACGGCTCTCCTCTGGAGGCTCTGCAGCTCCTTGGGCGTCACCACAGGGCCCTGCTATCTCTGAACATGTGTGGGGACACTCGGCATGGCAGACCTGCATCCCTCCCCTGGTGCCCACTGGAAGCTGTCCCAGCCTCCTGTGTGGCCGGTGGTCTGTGTCCAGGTCCCAGACACTGGGGCTTGAGCAGGAGGGACGAGGCCCTTGCAGAAGGAGATCAGGAGGAGCCTGTGACCTGGAAGTCCCCATGGAGGGAAGATGACATGGCCTTCCTTAGCCTTCGCCCCGAAGGCCAAGTGGAGGGGCTCCCTCCCTCCACATGACCGCCCAGGGTCTCCCCATGACCGCCCAGGGTCTCCCCGCGGCCGCTTGGCCCTGCCGCCTGGGCCCGTGGCCCTGCTGTGTGTGCAGGGCCCTCACGGCGGGGCTGCTCAGACAGCTCGCCTCCCACGCGGGGAGCTGCGGTTCCCTCCACTCCTGTACCCCGAGGCGCTGGTTGACGGCTCGCGCCCCCTGCTCACCCACGGCACGGCTGTCTGAGCTGGGGCCCGTAGAAGGGCACCCTGGACGCTGGCTGCTGAACACCCTGTCCTTACGGCTGTTTCCAGCAGTGAGCGATTCACTCTGCTCCACCCACACGCCGCTCCTTCTTGCCCTGTTTGAGGCATCCTGGGATCTGGACAGGGGCGTCTGTGCCGGAGCTCCTGTTCTGACCTGCTGCTGCCGTTCCAGAACATTCTGTCCCGGGGAAGTCTGAGCACACGGCTGGCGCTCAGCGGGGGCAGGACCAGCTCCAGCTTGGGTCAGAAGAGGGCCTTCCAGGGCAGGAGCTGGAGGCCTTCCCTGCAGGAGCCGTCTCTGCCCCCGAGCAAAGCCCCAGAAGATTCTAGAAGGCCAGCCCTTCCCAGCCCGGTTCTCCCTTAATTGAGATCCAAGAAACAGAACCCAGATTCTGCTCCCCTGTGGGAAGCACTTCTGTCCCTTTTGCTGAGTGTCCTGCGAATTCAGATAAAACATGGTAGGAAGGAAGAGCAGGAGAGGGCGGTCAGCCATGTTCGCATGGACAGACGTGGAGGGACGCTCCCCTGCTGTTTCCAGGCTGGCCAGCACGCGGCTGCCCTGGCTTGGTGCACAGGGGCTTCTTGCTGGCTGCCCGGGTTGTTGGGATTTTAGCTGTTGCGGGCGGGTTGAGGAGCCCGTGGGTGCCTCTGGCTGCTCTGGCAACACCCTGGGCGGGTGAGGTGCATCCAAGTGTCCCAGCGGCAGGTGACAGCACTTCATGCACTGCACGCGCTCCAGCGCCTTCAGCGGGACGTGAGGCGCCCGTCCCGAGCAGCTCTTCTTGTTTCCTCAATGTGCAGCTCTGTGGTGACCCGTCCTCCACGTGGTCGGGACATCAGCCACCGCAGGCGTCCTCGTGTCTGTCCTTGGCCCTCCTCACCGCCGGCTGTTTCTGTGGTCTCTTCCCTCGCTTTCCCTCTGAGACGCAGGCTGCACCGCACTCTGACTTTGTCCTTTGAAGGCCGGACCTTTAAAGTGCTCTGGGAGGAGAAGGCCCCGTGGGGCAGCGTCGGGAGGTGCTCGGTCCTGGGGACAGCACCGCCTCGCAGCTGGGCCATCTGCTGCTACAGCGAGGCCTTGTGGGGCACTGCAGTGCTGCCCTGTCCACGGGCTGGGCCATGGGCTGCTCCACGGGCTGGTCCCTAGGCTCATCTATGGGCCAGTCCACGGGCCAGTCCACTGGTCAGTCCACGGTCACACCAGCAGACGCGTGAGGTGCTCATCTAAGCTTCTGGCAAACAGCAGACGGCTCAGGTGCTGGCCGTGGGGCGCGATCTCGTCCACCAGCACAGGCTGGCCATCATACATGACAGCATTTCCCATGGTCCCCGTGCAGTTCCTCCTGGGCATCAGGTCCATGCAGGCTACACCAGGCGCACTGGAGCCGAAAAGTAAGTGGAGCTTACGTTCTGATAAACGGTTCCTCTCCCGGGAGCCCTGGACCCAGGGCATGAGTCCAGCAGGAGGGCTGGCCCTGAGTGCAGTGGGGGCTGCTGCTGCTGCTCGGTCCTGGAAGGGGAAGGTTGGCCAGGACGCTGCCCTGAGAAAGGGAAGCGTGGAAGGCACAGGGCAGCCCTCCTGAGACGTGCGTCCAGTGCAGGAAGGTTCTTAGATGCCAACTTGGCTCTGTGGCCGGTGGTAATGGACCTGGACTTCAGTGACAGCTGTGGGATCAGGAGGCTCTCCAGGAACATCCATGCAGCCTGGCCCCTGGCCTGGGTGGACACAGGCCTCTTTAGGAGCCATGCCGAGAGCTTGCTACCCTGAAACAATGGCTCAGCAATTGCCCTGGACCAGAGGTGGCGGGTCAGTTCCCACTCACTGTCCTGTTCTCTCCTCAGCGACTGTGAGGCCCACAGACCTGGACGAGCCGCCCCGCTCAGTTTGCCTGAGTAAAATGTTCCCTTCGCCCAAAAACACCCTCTCAGAGATGCCCAGTAATGTCTGACCAGATTTCTGGACTCCCCGTGGCCTGGAGGAGTTGGCATGTAAGATTAGCCACACAGGAGCCAGCGGCCTGTGAGGCCAGGCCGCACCATCCTGCCAGCCCACGGGCCCCTCAAAACGGCGTCCAGCAAGCTCCCACCACTCCCCAGGCCCGCTGTGGGGGAGGCCGGCCCAGCACGCTCGTGTCCCCAGGCCCACACTGGCCCACCTGCATGCCACGTGGGTCCACACGCCCAGTCTGGCCTCTTCCTGCACGTGCATGGGCTGACCTGCACTGCCTGCAACGGGGCGGCTCCAGCTGCAAGCCTGGTCCCCACCCTGCCACCCCACCCTGCCAGCCTTGGTCCCATGGAGGGAGCCCTTGCTGACAGTCTGTGGGCAGCAGTAGGGGCTGGCTCCTGCCTGGCCTAGAAGCCTCCTCCTCTGTTGGCCGGCAAGGTGGGCCCAGGGCAGGTTGGTCTGGCCCTGCGGGCTCCATAGTGGCAGCTTGGCCCTCGGGTCTGCAGAACCCCGCTCAGCTGCGCCTGCAGGCTGAGCCCCTCTACACCTTCCCCAGGTGCGGATGGAGCCCAGCCCCCCTCCAGGCTGGAGCTGCCCATCTCGAGGCCTGGTAGCCAGCACGTGGCCCCCTCCACACCACCCACCGGCTCTGGGCTCTGCCTGGGTCATAGCAGCCCCAACTCTGCCTGGGCTCTGCCCGCCCTTTCCTGCCCAGGAAGCTCTCCCTGTGGATACCCGGGCTCACGCCTTCCCTGCCCCTCCCCAGAGCTCAGCTCCCTGGCCTGGCCCTGCCTTGTGGCCTGGCTCCTGCTTCCAAGCTGCACTCTGAGTGACCCACTGGTCCCCTCAGACCCCAGACACGTCCGTGTGTGTGCCCGCCGTCCCGAGGCCTGGCTGGCCTGCCGCCTGTGCTGCCAGTGAGCACTTGGGAGCGTGTTATGAGTCAGGAGCTGCAGGCCAAGTGCAGGCCAAAGATCTGCGGCTGTGCAGAACACAGTGAGTCCCAGCGGTGGCTGTGGCCCTGGGGGCGGGAGGCCCTTGTCACCTCATCTTCTTATCCTGTTAACTAACTTACTTTCTGTTTTTCTTTTTGTATTTCTTTTTTCTTTCTTTCTTTCTTCTTTTTTTGTACTGGGGGTTGAACCCAGGGGTGGTTTACCACTGAGCATCCCCAGCCCTTTTTTATTTTTTATTTGGAGTCAGAGTCTTGCTAAGTCGTCCAGGCTGGCCTTGACCTATGATGCCCCTGCCTGGCCTCCCGAGTCACTGTGTGTGTGCCACTGTGTCTGGTCATCCTAACTGGTCAGCATGAGGGAAGTGCTGGAGGACGGCCTGAGTTTTTCAGTTTGCACTCCCGTGTCAGGAGGAAGGTAACCAGGGAGCCTCCTGGGAGGTCAGTCCCCTCCAACAGGAGCATGTTAGAGCTGACTGTGGCCAGCTGCTGGGAAGATGGGACGGAAAAGCGTCCTCTGCCCAACACCTGCAGGTGCTGCCCACTCTCAGGACCGCCCACAGGCCCTCCTCAGCTGCACAAGTGACCACTCAGGGGTCCCCAGTTCCTTGCAGACCTAGGGGAGGAGGTGCGGGCTGTAGAGACTGGCCCGGGGAAGCATGCCAGCTGCCAAGCCCGTCTTCAGAGGGGCCCAGGAGCATGTGCAGGCGGGAGTGCTGGCTGCTGGTCACAATCCGGGGACAGGCTGGGTACTGCCACCTCAATGGCTTCTCCAGCAGCAGTGCTCGCAGGTCCAAAGCCCACCAGCCCAGCTGCTCAGAACCCCGTGGTCCCTCCCTAGACACTGGCGAGCTGCAGCTTCTGTCGGTTTCCTGAACGAGGGCCGCCGTGAGGGAAAGGCTGGGTATTTTTAGACTCGGCTCTCTGCCGCGTGGCTGGGTGTCTGGGAGCGCAGAGCTCGGGCGTGAGGGGCCCAGGCCCACGCCGTGGACAGGCGTGCTGCTCTGTGCTCCCGCAACTGAGAGGTCTTTTAAGGAAATCCCTCCCCCTGCGGAGGTGAGTCATCTGGCTTCCATCTCTGGTCTCCTTAAATAACCAGAGTCTCAAATTAGCCACGAGGAAAAGAATCCGAAAAACCTTTCTTTATTGTAAAAGGGAGGCCAAGAGCTGACCTGCGGGGCAGAGAGCGCTCCATTTGTCAACATTATCTCTCTTCCTGCGCCTTCCGGTCTCTTCTATTGGTGGAAGCAGTGTCCAGCCCCAGCAGAATGGGAGGAAGCCCAGGGACGGGCAGCCTGGGCCGCCACACACCGCTGCTCCAGGAACCCTCAGGAACGGGTTCTCCACAGAACGGTCGCTTGTGGGGGACGCGGCCCCAGATATTTTTAGGATGCATTAAGGCAGGGAGCCCTGATTTGCAGACTGCAGCCCCCCGGCCATCTGAGTGGCGGCTCTTCCTTCAATCGGCTTTGGGACGGTGGCGTGGTGGCTTCTCACAGGAGGAAGGCAGGCTGGCCGTGAAGAGTCAAACAATGCCCCAGATTACATGAGAAAGCACGCCAGTCCCCGGCTCAGGGGTGCCGCGGGCTCACGCCCCGGTGGCCCAGCCAGCACCAGCTCAGGCTCGTGGAGTCGCAGGGCAGGGCAAAGGGGAAGGGTTTCCCTCAAATTTAACAGAAGAGGAGCCACGGCCAGAGGACCACTGAGCTTCACAGGTGGAGAGAGACCCCCAGAGCCAGGCAGGAAACCTCCAGAGGTCAAGGGCCCTGCCTCGGCCCCCCAGAGACGGCTGTGTCCCCAGGGTGCTGCCTGAGCAGCCAAATGCCCAGGACAGAGCAGCGACCCAGAAGCAGGAGGCCCTTGGGGACGCCAGGTTGTGGGGACATGACTGTGGGATGGCAGGCAGGACAGCCTCGGGAAGAGTCCCCATCACACCCAAGCCAGCCTCCCAGGATCAGGACCCACAGGAGACGTGAGACCACGCAAGGGCCAGAAGACGTGCGCTCCGTCCCCGGATGCAGGGAAGGCGTTCTGACCCTGGCGCAGAGGAGAGCGGCCAGCGCAAGCTTGGCTCTTCAGCAGCCAAGAAAACAGAGCCGCGGACGCTGTGAACGCAGGAGGAGAGACTGCCCTGCAGCCCCGGAGCGCCTAGCTCCTCCAGTGTGTGGGGGCCAGGGGACCGAAAAGAGAGGTAGACACCAGGCCGAGGACCCGAGGGGCGATCCACGACCTTGGCATGAAACATCCGGGGCCCCGGCTCCCCCTCCTCCCCAGGAGTGTCTTCTAGTGAGGCACACGTCCTCCTCAACAGAGCAAGTCGTGATGGTGGCCGGGACCATGCCGCGCTGGGCATGCGGCGTCCGCATCCAGCGCAGGAGGGGGCTCAGGGCCACCGCAGGCACAGCCCGCGTCCACCACACTGTCCTTAGGCCCCGCGGCTGCGCCTCCCTGCCTGCCCTCCCCCACCCTCTCCTGCTGTTCACAGCCAGGAGGACACGGGCTTTCCTGGAGTCCTTCAGAGTGGTGGGCGCGTGTGACGCTCTCATTCAGACACACCCACTGGGACACGTGGCCGATGCCACAGGTGGAGCCACGAGGAGAGACAGCTCGAGGGAGCCACTGGCAGGCGATGCGCACAGCGCTGCGGCTCCGGAGTCGGGAAGGGGCTCTCCCCGTGCTGGTCCCACAGGCCCCGAGCAACAAAGATATTACCAGACAGTCAAGGAAAACATGTGCTTTTCCATTTTGGGAAATAGTCAGATTTTATATTCCACCAAAAATAGAAGTGGAATTCTAGAAAGCAAAAAATAGGTGGGCCTGTGTATGTACAGGATTCCAGCAGACGGGCAGACTGGACGCTCATGTCCCTGGAATGCAGTTACAGAACCAGGAGCCTGGGGGAGCCTGGCCTCTCCTGGGCCTGTGCCAGCTGCTGCCATCCTGGCCCCTCTACAGTCCAGTCCCAGCTGGCCTCTTGCCACGGGCCATCTGGGACTACCTGGGCCTGACCACTGGTGCTCTCCCTCACCTGTCACCTGCCCCTCCCCTCGGTCTTCCTCAGTTCTGCCTAGTAACCCCGTCACAAGTGCCCGCAGTGGCCAGCGCTGGACAGGCTGAGATACTTCCTCCTCAGGCCCTGGGTTCAATGTTCCAGGAACATTGAGCACCACCACTCACGTGGGCAGCAGAGGGTCTCTGCCCCCAGCTCAGGCAGAAGCAGTGGCTTACTCTTGCAGGTATGGTTTACAGAGTGTTTAGTACGTCAGCTTTTAGTTAAGTTTTATATACCTCATTTAGAACATGACCATTTTGTGGATATGAGATTCTAGAGATGACCTCCCTGACCAGAACACTGAGACCCAGGAAGGAACCCATGTCCACTGAAGGAGCTGTCCTCATGCCAGCCAGGGCCACCTTCTTGCCCTCCAGAGCAAAGAGGGCCTGGCAGCCTCTTGTCCCCCAAGCGTGGCTGGGCACCTGCAGGTGGGCTGGCTGGACCCAGCGCTGGACCTTCCTTGTCCCTTTCCTGCTTGCCTGGAAGTGTGGCTCTGGGAGTGCTGGGCACCTCCAGGGCTTGTTCCAAATGGACTGAGTCCTGAAGCCGGGCTGGTCTAACACTGGCCTTCGGTCAACTGGACTGGTCACATCAGTCTAACCGAGCAGGAACCCTGCCATCATCTCAAGAGGGCAGAAGAGAAGAACCCGGGGAGGGCAATGTGTATCCACAAGGAGAGACGCTCAGCAAAGCGGGAGCAGAAGGGAACCCCTGGTCTCACGGGGACGTCTACCTGAAACAACCCCATAGCCAATGCCGCTCTTGCTGGTGAGTGGCTGGCAGTGTCCCCTCTGAGCCCAGGGGTGGACGAGGATGCCCTTTGCCAGCTCGCTGCTCAGCACTAGTTAGTGACCCAGATCATGGAAGAGAGCAATCAAGGACAGAGTGACCAGAGAGCAAGCAGTGGACGCCCTTGCTCCCCAGGAGGACCCATGGAAACTGTCAAGATAGAAGATGCTCAGCTCCAGTTCCATAGGAAGAATCAGTTGTTCTTCACAAACTGGAAGCCCGTGGTCACAAAATAAAAACAGAACCTTCAAGATTACCCTAAGCTCCAGATGCCTGGGGATAAGTCTCATGAAAGCCTGTGGAGTCTGCCAGGAGGCTGGGAGCAGCTGGGCCTGTGGTGATCAGGAGGGGAGACCCGACGTGGTGGGAAGACACACCGTTCAGGGCAGTGCCAACAACAGTTCTAGAAGGCATTTGAAAAATCCACCTGCCAATTTAAAAAGTTCTACGGAAACGCAAAACACTAAGTGCAACCAGGAAAAGCTGGAGAACGAGGCTGGAAGATGCCTTGGTGGAGTCCCAAGAGAGCCTGCCGACCGCTGCAGAGCTGAGGGCCTTGGAGCAGGTGGGCTGCGGCAGCTGACCAGGCCCCCCGAGCACGTGTGGATGCCTGACTGAGAGCCCGGATGCTGAGGCCAGCGGAGCAGGCCCGCGGGCAGGAGTGTTCGCAGAGGCTCCATCCGCGGAAGCGAGAGGCGGGATGCAACCCGAGGCCCTGGCCAGGCACAGGAGCTGGGAGCCGGCTGAAGGCCCCACGCCCAGGAAAGCCGGGCACGAGGCGAGGTGCTGTCTGGTTTCATGCACGTCCAGGTAACACCAGCATCACTAGTCTGCAGAGGGCGGAGGGCAGTGGGGACACTGTGGTCCTGCTCTGCCTTGTGCTGGAGGTTTCACAGGGAGTCCACTTGGGGCTGTTGCCAGGCAGATAGCTCTGGTGTGGGGACCCTTCTGTGTTCCATACCTCAACAAAACGTGTGAAGATACAGGTATGACGTCCCTCCCCGTCACCCCGGGCAGCGGCCACGGCTGTAGGTGGCTCCTGTGCAGGACTTGGCTCCACCCTGGCGTTTGGTTAAAACTGTTCACCAGACCTTGAACGTGCCGTGTGCCGGTCCTGTGAGCAGCCTTGCACGGCCACGAGAAGGTCCAGACCTTGAACGTGCCGTGTGCCGGTCCTGTGAGCAGCCTTGCACGGCCACGAGAAGGTCCAGCCCAGCCCCTCCAGAGCAGCGGGGCAGGAGGAGGGAGCAGGGGTCCCCACTCCCTCTTTGCCCAGCTTCTCACAGACTGCTAACATAATGATTAAGACACAACTCAGCAAAATCGACAAGAGAAACCGGAGAGCCCATCGGCACCTGGTCTGGGTACCCTGGAGCGGCGCGCTAAGGGAGACGTGCTGCTTTTGCATCTCGGTAAACAGACAAGGCCAGACCACCAGCCAGGAGTTGGGAAGGTGCTGCCTTTGCTGAACCCCCAGGTTTGACCGCCTTACCCACACAGGCACGAGGGCTGGCAGCGCCCGGTCCCTCGGGGGCAGTCCTCCATTTGCAGGGCGGTCTGTCCACCAGGCCCTGCTCAGGTGGGATGACATCCCGGCCTTGCCCTGAGAACTGCCTCCTACTGCCCTCTGCACAGCCCCCTCTGGGACCCTCCTCACCTGTTTCCTGTTTTGAAATTACTGAGGGTCCCTGGCGAACGAGTGTGAGTGTCCCAGGGGTGTGCTGGGGTCTGCAGGCTTGTGTCCCTCTGAGGTCTGTGCAGCACCCTGGCCCAGTGGGGAGGCACATCAAGGGGTGGGGCCTCGAGTCCATCAGGTCACAGGGAGCTTAGTGACAAAGAAGCCCCAGGGACCTGTTAGTTAGTCCCTTGTCCCCTCCTGCCCTTCCACCTTGTGAGGGTTCTTTTCTTTTTTGGGGGAGGGGGGTGTCAGGGGTTGAAACCAGAGGCACTTCACCACTGAGCCGTGTCCCCAGACCTTTTCATTTTTTAAAGTTTGAGACAGGGTCTCCCTAAGTAGCTTAGGGACTCACTAAGTTGCTGAGGCTGGTTTTGAACTTGTGCCCCTCCTGCCTCAGCCTCCTGAGCTGCTGGGATCACAGCTGTGGCCAGTGCACCTGGCTGGCACTGATCTTCCTGCAAGGTATAAGGTGCATCCTAAATTCCATTTTTCCCCCAACAGACAAATGTCTCAGCATTATTTATTGGCCAGCCCTGTCCCCGCTGACCTGCAAGGCCTCTTTTGTCCTATATCAAGTGTGTGTGTCTCCTTCCACTGGTCACCTTGACCATCTGCTGCAGCTTCACAGTCCCTCTTCCTGCTGGGCAGGGCAGGTCCTCCACCTGTCTGCTCTTCAGGAGTGTCCTTCCTCTCCCAGGCCGGTCGCCTCCCGTTAGAGACTTTAGGATCCATCAACTGCGTGAGAGTCCCTGCTGGAACGCGGTAACGATCACTGACTGCGGCAGCCGAGGAGCGCCTCTGCGGTGTGGAGGCTTTGTGTGCGTTGACTGGTGTCTGGACAATCGCGGGCTCGCTCACTGAGTTTTAGAAAGTTTTTCTCCTCTAAGGAGCATGTGCTTCTTTCTGGATTTATTCTAAATCCACATTTTTGTTGCTGTTGTGCGCAGCGTCATTTGCTAAGTCACACGTGGTGTACAGACATCATGTGTGTGCACCATTGATTCCGCACCCAGCAGTCCAGCTAGGCTCTCCTCGACCTCAGAGTTCAGCTGTGGATCCTGGGTGTTCTGCACAGGGACCCACGTCTGTTTCTTCCTTTACACGTCTCGGTGCACGTCTGTCCTTGCTTCGTGGCCCAGGTCGCAGACAGCTGGGGACAGGAGCGGTGACGTTCCGTGCTGATGTTTCAGGCGTTCTTGCTGATGTCCTTTGGCAGGCGGAGGAGGCTCCCTTTGTCCCCAGTTCTCTGAGTGTTTTCCAAACACACATGGTGCTGGTTTTCGTGGGCAGCTTTCCTGCAGCCACAGAGACGACCACATTGATGTCCTTCTATCTTATTTTTTGGGTGTGCCAGGGATTGAACTCAGGGGCACTTGACCACTGAGCTGCATCCCCAGCCCTATTTTGTGTTTTATGTAGAGACAGGGTCTCACTGAGTTGCTCAGCGCCTCGCCGTTGCTGAGGTTGGCCTTGAACTTGCAATCCTCCTGCCTCAGCCTCCCAAAGTGCTGGGATTACAGGCGTGCCCTACTGTGCCTGGCTCTGGCTCCATCTTTTGACTTGGTGATTTGATCAATGGATTGTGAGGCGTTGACCTCGAGTCACGTTCTCGGGGAACCCAACTTGGGCATGTGTTGTTGTCACCGTGTGGTACGCGGCTGGTTCTGGCTTGCTGGTGTTCTGCTGGCTGTGTGCAGGAGGCAGGAGTGCAGTCGGCACACACTTGCTCACCCTCGCGTCACTAGGGCTTGAAGTAGATGGGCTGGGCGTGGCTTGGGCCACAGGGCTTGCCTAGCGTACGTGGGGCACTGGGCTCAAGCCCCCCAAAATAAAGTAAATAGAAATGAACTAAATGTGCCAGGAAGGGCTTGCCCATTGCTGGGCACTGCCCCGACATGGCACTGAGGTTTGCAAGGGTGTTGGGACGCTGGGCTTCCCGGCCTGTCCACCCTCGTGTCCTTTCTCCCCTGGGCTCTCCTGCTGGCTGTGCCTCCTCTGCGCCCTCCTGTCTGTGCCTGCCCCTCCGGCCCAGCTCTGAGGTGCGGTTCCTAGGTCTTGGTCCCAGGCCGCACCTCTCCCCCTACCTTGTCTGACGTGTGCCCCAGCACTCTCTCTTCCCTGGATGCCAGCCCTTGTGTGGCTATCTTCCTGACATAGCCACCTGGCACCTGATGGCATCGCACGCTGGACACAGCCAGAGGGCGCTTGGCTCTTCCCGCCTCCTGACCCACCACATGGTGTGAACGCAGTTCTGCGTGGGGGCTCCGATCCTTCCCTCCTGCCCTGCAGCCCAGAGTCGCTGAGCCTTCTCCAGCCGTCTCCACCTGCCCCGGAAGGCCCAGCAGGCCCAGTGTGGAAGGCATGGTCCCCAACAGGTGGTGCAGACTCCAGGAGGCAGGGCCCAGAGGGAGGAAGGGGCTGCAGGGCCTGCCCCGTCTCCACTTCCCAGACCCCTGGCGGCTGCGAGGTGAGCAGCCTTCCGCCACGTGTCTGCCTCAGCTGAGACCTAAAAGCAGCAGCGCCAGCTGACCATGGACCGCAACCTCTGAAACCCTGAGCCCGAGCTGACCTTTCTTCCTTTCCATTGTTGTTCTCTGACATCTTGTCACAGTGCCAGCAGTCTGACTAGCACGCACTGTCTCCACCCGCTCCGAGCTCTCTGCCTCTAACCCTAACCTGTGTTCGCATCACCGCTGGTGACTCATCTGCCGCTGGCTCCTTACTAATGGTGTCGATGGTGGTCTGCGTTTTCTCCCGGCACAGCCCACGCACTCGAGTGGGCGCTGATCTAGCTCCCAGCTCCAGGGGCAGAGCCCACTTGGCTCTAACCAGGGACTGGTACTTCTTCTGTGAAGACCAGATGGTCAATACTTCAGCTTCGTGAGCCACATCAGCCTGTGGCACGTTCTCTCCAGGCTCCAGCCCAGGGCTTCATTGATGTGGAGTTCATCCTTAGCCTGGGGGCCTCCCCTTGGCCCACCTGTGGCTTCAGCACCAACACCTTCCAACTCCTGGTGGCCCAGCAGCAGAGATCCAAGGGTCCCACTGAGGAGGACACCCAGCAGGAGATGGAAATGCCATGCCTCGCCTTGGGTGCCCTGCCACCAGCCCTTCACCCTGAAGGCCCGACCTGAGCATTGTCAGCTTGCTCCAGTGGCTGCATCTCTGGGCTGCCCCGCCTTCACTCTTGGCTCCACCCTGTGCCCACCCTGTGCCCACCTCCAGGTCTTCCTGTGCATTTGCAATGGCCAGCCTGACAGGTGGGCACCCCATTGGCCCTTCCTGGGTCACAGGCTCCAGGATGCTCAGCAGCCAGTCCAGTCCATGGCCACTGTGGGCGCAGCTGGACCAGCGCTGGCACACAGGACTGTCTGTTGTGCCACGATACCATCTCCCCTCAGACCACAAACGCCTTGAAAGCAGACATCTGCGTGACGGTGCCACCTGTCTGTTTGCATGACCCTGTCAGGGGCAGCAGGGCCACCAGCCAGCACACTGTCCTGCCTCTGCTCCATCACCCCTCAGCCTGGCTTCCCGTGGGTGTGCAAGCAGGGGCGCAAGGCCACCGTGACCACTGCTGGTTCAACCTCGCAAGTCCAGGCACGGAGGCAGGACTGTCTGCCCTGTGCCAGCTCCGCGTCCCAGTGACCCGGGGAGGTGGAACCCCTCCCATGGCCTGGGCTGGGAGCGGGCGCGTGCATGTCACAGCACAGGCGAAGCAGCTCCTGGCCCATCTTGTGACTATGAGGTTCGCTGACTGGGACTCGGGCGGTGCTCCAGAGAAGGTGGCGCCTCGTGAGCTTGGCAGCCTGCATGCCCGCGTCTGCTACCACGACAAGTGCTGGCTGCATGGCCACACCATCTGGCTTCTGCCACTCCAGCTTGTTTTTAAAACTACAGGGCAAAAACACTGTCTCCAATGTATCACAGACACTGGTCACCTCTTATTAGCTTTTTTTTTTTTTTTCTTACTTAAGAAACAAATCAATAATCTATACTCTAAAAGTACCCTTGGGTGTCCTTTCTTGAATAGATTGGGCAGAGTTAAATAAAAGTAATCTTTCAGTTGCAGTTTTGGTTGTCCACGGGGATGTGCTGGCCTGGGTTTGAGAACAAGGCAACAGCGGTCCCTGGAGACCAGGTGAGCTGAGATGGAGATCCACACGCTCTGCCTCGGGCAGCTCCCTGGGCTGGGTCTGAGCACAGGTGACGGTGGCCCGGCACAGGTTGGGAACATACTCCGCCACTCAGAACACAGAGACTGGACGTGTGGGTCACCATGTGGAGACTGCTGCGGGGACCAGCCCAGGGCCTAGAGAGCAAAGTCCAGAACAGCCGCTGTGAGCGCCACCGCGTGCAGGAGGCCGTGACCCTCTAGCTGCCCACCTCACCACACCCTGCCAGCGCCTCCTTCAGAGGGAGCGGACACACCCGTGGCTGTTACGCAGAAGCCCAGAGGTCCTCCTTCCACAGAGGGCCCACAAGTGAACAAAGGTTGAGCAGGTGATGAGGACGGCTGGGCGCTTTCCCTTTTACAGCGGTTCCCAGAAGGGCCCCGTCTGAATCTGCCCTTAGTCTGAGATCAATCTCCTCAGATGGCCAGAAGCCGTCTGCTCCTCTGGCCCTGTGCGCAGGGTGCCTGGTGGGCTTGGGTTCTGCTCGCCAGGCCACCCGTCTTTGCTCACCAGGTTTCTAGTGCTGTACAGATGCCGTCCCCAGCGCTCATGCAGAACCTGACCCCCTCCGCTGAGCAGGCAAAGGGACTCGGGAGGTTCCTGTGCTCAGCACGTAGGCTCCACATTTTTCCAGGATACTGAGGTGGCTTTTGATGTCACAAGTTGCGTGATACATAAGCAGTGGAACACATGGTGCTCAGGTCCAGGTGCTCCTGGTCCTGGAGGCCAGCAAGCAGATGGCCACTCACCGGGCCCACTCCAGACGCCGGTGCTTCGCCCCAGTGGTGGACGGGGTGTGGATGGCTGAGATGTCCTGGCTGGTCCTCTGGGCTCTCCTCAGGGCTGCAGGGGTCCTGAAGACACTGCACAGGCTCGCCCGTGCACTGTGCCACCTGCCGGCTCCCGTCGTGGCCCCTGGTGCCTGGAAACGGCTTACCCTGGTGTCAGCACATAGAGGGCAGTGGTGTGCCACTCTTCCAAGCCAGGAGAGCTCCAGGTAAAGTCAGTCTCTGGGGACAGGGCAGTGTCTGCGTGGTCTAGCAGGACAGGATGACCAGAGGCTCCTGGCTTGTCTCCTCTGAGCTGCTGAGCAGCTGCAGGTTGGTCAGCAGCAGGCTGGTGAAGGGCTTGGCCATGGCCACCATCTTCTCTGCACTGGTGCTAGGGCAAGAGGATGAGATTGGCATGGTCAGCTCTTTGTTTTCCCTGGGACACACCATAACTAACCCAAGACCTGTGGAAGAACTCCAGAGCTGGCCTGATGGACCCTGCTTCTCTCGTCCATGCCTGCATCCCTCTTACGTCCACTTGTGTCCACCCAGCATCTGTACTAGTCAACGAGACACAAGGACCTAGGAGCAGCAAGCACAGGCTGGGCAGACCCTACGTACTGGATGCAACTGCTTTCCTGTGGACAGAGCCTGGCAGAGAAGCAGCTCTGGTCTGCCTGATGGTGGGCGACCTGTGGCCTGCATCCTCCGTGGTTCCTGCTCATGGCCTGTGTGAGCAAGGCTGGCTGCCAACCCATGAAGCAGAGATGAGCGCACTAGCCAAAGCTGGCCCAAGCTGCTGGCCCACAGGATCACCAGCAGCTCAGGTTTTGGGTGGTTTGCTACACAGAAATAGACAGGTGTCCGTTCACTAAGGAGCGAGTCCTGGAGGGCATCCCAGGAGTCTTGGTTTCCACTCAGTTGCCAGGAGAACCCCATGGGCACCACCCGCCTTCAGGCAGGGCGAAGGGCTTGTCAGCTGGCTGGCTCAAGGGGCAGGGTGTTCCTCTGTCAGTGACCGAAGCAGATGTCGGCCTGCCGCAGCACGTCCTCTGGGGTCAGCTTGTGCCCCAGCACTGACCTCCCTGGGCACTGTTCTGTTACGGGACTCCGGGGCCAAGCTGCCAGCCTGCACTGGGAGCGCGGGCCACATCCCAGGCACGGGATGCGCACTGGCCCTGCATGTCTTTTTAAATTCGCTTTAGTGTTAAAAAACCAGGTTTAAACTGCCTCTATTAGCAAACGAGCGAACAAAAGAGAAACCAAACCCATCAACGGCGGACTTCGCCGGGCTCTGCGCAGACCTGGACGGAGGCTGCGGAGGGCGGCACCAGCCCGGCTCGGCGTGGGCCCGGGGCGCTGGACCGGGATCGGAACCGCGGTGCACCCGCCACGGCCGCCGGGCCGCGCGCCCTCCGCCTCCCCAGTCTCCGCGGCCGCGCCGCAGGGGCGCGCGCACGTCGGCGTCGCTCCGCCGACCCCGCCCCTCGGCGTGCGCGCGGCCGCGCGGGCGGGGCGGTGGAGGGGGCGGAGCCGCGCGGAGGCCGAGCCGGGCCGGCGCCGCGGCGAGCGGCGAGCGCAGGGTGAGGCGGCGCCGGGCCGGGCCGCGCGGGCCACCGAGCCCGCAGCAGCGCCCCGCGGCCGGACGTGGACCGCCGCGGGCGCAGGAGCCCAGGTGAGGGCGGCGCGGCGCGTCTGCGGGCGCCGGGCAGGTGCTGAGGCCGGAGCGCCGCCCGGGCGGACCGACCCGACCCGGCCCCGCGGCGGAGAGCTGTCCGGCGGCGGGAGGGCAGGCTGCCCGCGGAGGCGAGCTGCCCGGCACGGCCGCCCGATGCCGCGCCGCGGGAGGAGGCTGCGCCGGGCGGCTCGGCGGCTCCCGGGAGGCGCCGCGTCCGCGTGGGATGCGCTGCGCGGCGGGGAGGGGAGTGCGCCCCGCGGACCCGCGACTGCGCGGCCGGGAGGGAGGTGCGCCGGGGAGGGGACCCCGCGCCCCGGGAGAGGCTGCTGCGCCCGGGGAGGGGACCCCGCGTCCCGGGAGAGGCTGCTGCGCCCGGGGAGGGGTGTTGCGTCCTCAGGAGAGGCTGCTGCGCCCCGCGAAGGAACCCCGCGCCCCGGGAGAGGCTGCTGCGCCCGGGGAGGGGTGTTGCGTCCCCGGGAGAGGCTGCTGCGCCCCGCGAGGGGACCCCGCACCCCGAGAGAGGCTGCTGCTCCCGGGGAGGGATGTTGCGTCCCCGGGAAAGGCTGCTGCGCCCGGGGAGGGGACGCTGCGCCCGGGGACGGATGTTGCGCCTCCGGGAGAGGCTGCTGCGCTTCGGGGAGGGATGTTGCGCTCCCAGAGAGGCTGCTGCGCCCGGGGAAGGATGTTGCGCTCCCGGAGAGGCTGCTGCGCCCGGGGAGGGATGTTGCGCTCCCGGAGAGGCTGCTGCGCTTCGGGGAGGGATGTTGCGCCCCCGGAGAGGCTGCTGCGCCCCGGGGAGAGGACGCTGCGCCCAGGGAGGGACGTTGCACCTCCGGCGAGGCTGCTGCACCCTGAGGAGGGGAGTCTGTGCCCCAGGGAGGAGACCGTGCGCCCCCAGGAGAGGGTGCACCCCGGTGAGGGAACCCTGTATCCCAGCGAGGGTAGGCTGCGCCCCGGACAGTCAGCGCCCCTTGCGAGGGGGAGGGCGCAGTGTACGATTGGGACGCTGTGCACGGCGGGCGACCGGGGGCGGGGAGGTTCCCTCGGGTGCTGGGCGTCTGCCGCGATGCGTTCCGCAGCCATCTGGGGCAGTTGGGGGCCCGGGGTGCATTTTGACGCGTTCACATAGGCAGCAGGAAAATTACTGCGTGGTGGTGGTGTGAGAGGGAAGGTGTCAGATGGGGCTGTGGAGCTGGCCCTGTTGGAGCCCGACTCCCTGCCCAGAACCTACACTGTTCCTGTCAGAGACCCGCAGGGGTGTGTTCGGTTGGTTTGTGATGTTTTCAGCTACCAGGTTCTTGTCGTTACTTCTGATACAGACGTTTTTTTCTTCTTAGGCTAGCCATTACGGCGCTCTATTCTGGAGTGCAAGGAAAGGTGGCCTCATACCCAACTTGCTTTATACTTACCCTGGTAATTAAAAAAGATCCAACAGTGGTTTTTACTGTGAATAGAAATATGTATTTAATCCTCCTTGTTCCCTCTTAAATTTATCCGTTGTTTTATTCCTTTGGAAGGTGCTACCAGAGTTTCATTTTCCAAAACCTCAGGGTGGCTTTTGAATAGCCCCTGGGTTCTGCAGGAGCAGGGTGTCTCCGGATCACCAGCTTTTTTTGGGGGGATGAGACTGCTTTACCCTTTCTGCTTGCTGAGGGTTTCTTGGTGGGAAAGGGAAAAGGAAAACTCAGAGAAGGTTGGCCAGTACAGCTCCTCCTTGGATGAGAGAATTAGCTGTGCAGTGGTGCAGGGCTCCCCAGGGCAGATCCTCACATGCACACACACAGTGAGGGCCGGATAAATATTGGATGAGACACGCTGAACTGGGCACTGGGATCCCTCGGCTGGAGAGGATGAACTCAGGCTCTGAAAGGAACACATTGTCTGTGAGCAGTGCCTGTTAGATGTCAGGGTTCTCGGGATGGGGCATTCAGCTACCTTGAGGTCAGATTTGAAGCTCTAGTTGGAAGGGAAAAAGGAGCGTTTCTGCATGGGCAGTGAAAGACAGCGGCCTGTGCTGGAAGCTGATGACTCGTGTCATCCGGCCACTGCTGGGAGGCCACTGCAGCAGGACCAGCTACCCGGAGGCAGCGTCCTTGCAGCATACCTTGGCTCAGGCCAGTTCATTTCTCTCTGAATTTACGTCTAAAACATTTGGACTACCGTTTGAGCTTTGGAATAAAGTTATGACTGTCTCATGAATGAATGGGGCGAAACCGATCCTGTTGACAGTACCGTCTCTGGCTTGGCATGTGGTAGGCCTGCCCTTGGAGACGCGGTGCTGGACACGACGGAGTTTACCACGCCACCACAGTTAGTAGTCACTTTCAGAGCATCACATCTTTAAAATAAAAATTATTTTATATAATTTTGTTTGTAGAGTTAAAAAGATAAGCATAGGTATGGTACATTCAGAAGGTACACAGGCGTGTGCAGCTCCTTCTCAGCCCCCACCCAGTTCCT
The DNA here is from genome assembly GCA_028644305.1 of Xerus rutilus. NCBI lineage: Eukaryota > Metazoa > Chordata > Mammalia > Rodentia > Sciuridae > Xerus > Xerus rutilus. Next base: position 118,440,338 of record CM053409.1, on the reverse strand, counting down.
TCTGCTGCCACCACATCTTAGGAATGGTCCCACATGGGTGCGGTGGTAGGTAAGTTCTAACGTTGTTTTTAATGTTTCCTTAGCAGTGCTACAGTGGACAGTCTTACAGAGAGGTGCAGACAAGACCTGCTTGAATTTTTAAAATTAATTATCAAAATTCCTTAACTGTAAGTTTCATGTGAGAACAGTGTCATTTCCTTAAGTGCTGTGATTAGCTCTGTAAGTATGTAGGACCAGAGAACATTATTTAAATAGGCAGGAGGTAGTTAGAAAGTAGCCTTTGGAGAAGAGTCAGTGAAGTTATGGCTGTACCAGCCTATAATGAACTTAAGGAAAATTATCTGACTTAAGTGAAACCCGAGAGCTTGGAGAGGTCCAGCTTACTGCAAAGCTGGAGAGTCTGTGTCACCTTTCTGAAACGTGAGCTTCCAGGACTGCATTCTGTGTGGTGGAGGTGGTGCTTACAGACCTTTACTTAGTGTTCATACACGGACGAGGAATGCAGGCAGTGACGGTTAATTATCCACGTCCCTTAGAAGTAGCACACTGAGGTCCTTGAGGCTTCTCCCTCTGCCTGGAGTGGCCGTCTTCCCTGGCGTGATGGAGCGCGGGCGAGGGAGGGCCGTGGTCGAGAGGCCTTCACGCTGCTTGCTGCGTGGAGCTTGCTTCACAGCCTGAGCCTGCTGGGCCAGGGCCATGCCAGGCCACCGTGTTTTTGCATTTCAGTCGGTCCCCCCCTCTGCGCTCCCCACCTGCATGCTCATAGACATTCTAGGGAGGCGCCTGAGCAGCGGCTTTTGGATCCTAGGTGTGACGAGCTTGAAATGACGACTTGGCCGCAAGGGCTGGAGTTCCCAGAGGTGCATCCTGTCCCTGCTAGCAGTCCACTGAGGGTGACTGCGTGCCCGAGGCCAGAGGCTTCTGAGCCCTGTCTGTCTTGTTTGTACCTGGAGTCTTCGGGTCTTGAGTTCCGGTGCCACTCCAGGGCCAAGGGCATGGAGTGAGGCCTGCGAGGGTAGTTACTGCCCACAGTAACTACCCTCCTGTTTGGGGCACAGAAACTACCCTCGTGTTTGGGGCAGAAGAATGCCAAGGAGACACTAGCGCTTGAGGCCCTGAGGGGCCAGTGGAGCAGGGGTGGAGGAGGTTCAGCAGCTGGTGGAGGGCGTAGGGATGTGAGCTGGCTGTGGCCTGGCACAGAGGGGACTCTGGGCAAAGCCTGGACATGTGCTGGTAACCAGGGAGGTTCCTGCCGCAGGAGCTGCAGGAGGGGGTGAGGGCTGCTCGAGATGGAGCCACAGGCTGTGGCAAGGGATTTAGGTTTTAATCCCAGTGTGATGGGAGGCTTGGGGAGGACGGGCCTGCCTGTGTTTCTTCCTCCCTCCCTTTTAGGGACTTGTGAGCGAGGGAAGGACGGGGTCTGGCTTATCGTTTCAACAGTCTCTCCAGCTTTGAGTTTTTAGGAGCTGGAGATTGATTTAGGCATATTACTTCATTTAATTCTCCCGACAGGCCAAAGGGAGGGCATTATCACTATTCCCATGGGACAGGTGAGACACCTAGGCACAGAGCAGTAAAGTCATTTACTCAAGGTCACACAGCAAGAGGCACAAGCAGATTGCGTCCTCTGCTTGAGTCAGCTCTTCCACCTGCTCTGCTGCAAGTTGAGCAGATCAGCTGGGAGATCAGAGAAGAGACCCCTGTGGCAGCCAGGTGACCAGGCTAGCGCCTCTGTGGAGGTGGTGAGATCGATTCCCACTGTATCTCAGCCCACCGAGGAGGCCATCCTTTGCAAGTTGTGTTGTTGTTTTTTATGCTACTAACAAGGGGAAGCGTTGCCAATTAGAGGGTGACACAGTGCTTTCCTGTCACATAGCATTTGCTCATGCTCATCAGAGAGCACAGACCTTTACAATGACGTCACTTTCTGCTGCTTTCATGGTAAAGGGAAGGGCAGGTGCAGTGCCATGAAGTCACTGTGACTCGCCTTCACACCTAGAGCCTGATGCGTCCTCCTCGGCCCCCACAGGATTGCTGTGTGCTGGTGCCCTGGAGGCTGGAGGTCTGGGTGGGGTGGGGTCTGGGGTCTAGACTGTGAAGGCTGAGGCTGCTTGTAGGAGGCTCCGCCCAGCGGCCACCGGTTCAAGTGGGGTCGCCGTCCCGCTGCTTGCGGATGTGTGTCCTGGGCGGCCTGTTCGAGGTTGCTGTGCTGCGGTTTCATGCCTGGGTCAGGGAGGAGGTCAGCGGCTTGTGTCTCACGGAGCTGTGGAGTCCATCACTGAGCTGGCGCAGAGAGCCGGAAATAGTACCTGACTACAGCATTGAACAGGGTTTGCTTGCTTACTATTTTTATGATTAGTCACCAAAGTGCAGAGGTTAGAGTAGGGTGGGGACTCAAGGTCAGGTGCAAGAAGCCCACAGGTGTACATTGGAGTCTTTTGCGTATTGCTGGTGTTTGAGACCATAGGCTGGGTGGAAGGTAGGGACTGACCATGACCTTTGGCAAGGGCTCCCCCCCCCCCAGGTGTCTAGCAGCGCCATTGAAGAGGGGTCTGCTGGAGAAGAGGCAGGCAGGAGGGTCCTGAGGCCTGGAATCCGGAGCCTGAGGGTGCCTCTTCATTCTCAGGGGGCTGGAGAGTCTCCCCTTGGATTCGACCTTGGCCAGTTTCTGCATGGTGCAGAGAGGAAGGTGGGGGTGCGCCTCAGGGCAGTCTTGCTGACAGGGTGGGACTGGAGCTGGAGGGGCCTGGGCTCCCTGGAGTCTGGCTAGTGGCAGTGGCGGTGGGCCAATTGGGTGATCGTTGGGGAGTGGGTGGCAATGGAATTGCAGCCCCTGGAACCCCTCTATTAAAGCAGTTTCCCTTGTCTCCAGGAGTCCGTAGGGTCTAGGGAGGTCGGCACCCTGATTCACCCAGCCTACACTGCTCAGAGGCCCAGAAGTCCCTGCGTCTCAGAGTTCTGGAGGGAGATGCCAGTTGTGTACTTGGAAGGGCTGCGTCCTGCCCGGCAGGGCAGCCCTGAAGTACTGCTGTTGCTCTGCCTGGTTAGCGGGAGCGCTGCCTGGTGGGCTGGGGGCGTGTCTGCCTGCCTGAGCTGGAGTCGTGTGATCTGCAGCGCCTTGGTTTTTCAGGTCAGGGGTTCCAAGGTGCCTGTGGGACCAGCTTATTGCCCGGTGGCTGTGCCCGTGGGACGAGGGCCATGAGACTGAGCTGTTGTCTGTCAGTGCCGAGTGCTTCCTGGCTGGAGAGCTCTGATGCCCCCGCCCCTGGCTTTGCAGGCACAGGCTTTCCTGGGAGCCTGCTGTGTGTCTTCTGGACAGCACGTGGGATGGAAGGAGGCACTGTGTCTCTGTGGGCTGACTGTGGGGGGCACAGGCAGGTGCCTTGACACCTTGGAATCACCGTATCTGCGGCATGGCTAGTGGGTGCCTCAGAGGGTACCCGCTGTGCAAGGCTGGTGTCCCTGGGGCCAGTGTGCTGGGCCCATGAGGTGAGGACTGTAGGGAGGACACGGCACTGCTGGAGTTGTGGAGGGAGCCTGACCCTCCTCCAGGTGGTGGGGCTGGTGGGCCGTGTGCACCAGGTGGCGCCGTCTGCAGGGGTTTTCAGTAGGGAGCCCCAGAGAGAACTGCATCCCCGAGGTGCTGGTTGGGGTTTTGGGGTAACACAGGGGCCACACAAGATGACGACGGTGGAGCTGGCGAAAGGAGAGAGGTGTGCCTGGTGTTGTGGAGGGCGAGGGGTCGGGTGTGGGAGGGGGCTGGAGGGACCGAGGAGGAAGCACACCTCAGACTCAGTTTCTCCTGCTGAACACGCAGCATGATCACTTCTGTGACCTCAGAAGCTGGTGGTGTCTCCCTGCAGACAGCCAACCTGGCCTCCTCTGAGCCAGGTCAGTGCTGACACCATCTACCTGGGGACCGTGTCCTGTCCCTCAGGTTAAGCACTCGGTCTCCTAGGCAGCCCTGCTTCAAACCCAGTTGCAAGTCCAGGCCTCCAGAACTTCTGACCCTGCTGCCGGTTGGGTTCCCATGACCCCCTCCTCGGGTTCAGTACATCGCTAGAGCAACTAGTAGGGTGTGGGGAAACACTATTCACCTTTACCAGTTTATTTTAAAGGACAGTTTAAGGGATACAAATAAGCAGCTGCCTGAGACTCGCAGGATGTGGTCTGGCAGAGTCTCGAGTCAGGAGCCTGTGTCCCCGAGGAGCTGTGTGGGCCCCCCCGGCAGATGGGTGGCCTCCACACTCAGCTGTCCAGAGGTCTGGAGCCCTGTCCTCTGGGGTTTTATGGGGCCTTCTGTGCATGGGCGTGGTTGCTGGTGGATGTGTGAACTGGCCAGGCCTGCCTGGGCAGTCTGCTTGGCCTGTGTTGTGTGCTTCCCTCTGGAGTGGGGTCTCACCTGCTCTCAGACAAGGTAGGTGAGAGAACTCTGGGAGTCTGGAGACGGCGTGACCTGCCCTGGGCTTCCAGGGCAGGGAGGGATGAGCCAGGAGCTGTGGGCAAAAGCCAGTCCGTGTGGGTGGTACGTGGGTCGTGATTCCACAGGATCACGAAGGCTCTCGGAACTCGGGTTGTTGCAGGCGGCTCAGGACCGGGTGTGGGCAGAGAGCCTCCTGTGCCGTGCACCCTGCCTGGCGCAGGTGCCCCTGTGGACCGCAAGCTGGTGTCTGAGCTCTGGTCCAGCAGTGCTGAGTCCTCCTGGGCTTCCTGGCCCCTAGTCAGTTGCCCCTCACAGTCCTGGTTGAAGGTCTCATTGGCCTGATTTTTCAGGTCAGGAATCGTGGGCCCAGAGGCGCGGCGACCGGGGAAGCTGGATGGTGGCCAGCTAACAGTCACAGAGCACTCACTGCGGGATGGCCTGGTTAGTCTCCTTGGAGCCTTGTGGTGCGCCCTGGAGGCCGCCATTCTGGGAGCGCCACCATCCCTTTCCCTGGTGAACCGCCTCTCTGGGGTTCTCTGCTCTGTCCTTCCTGTCTTGATCTTGGCCAGATTGGAGCCTGTGTGCAGACACGCCATCTCACTCTCCTCTCCAGCCCTGCACTGCCCCTTCTCCTGCTGCCCCTTCCCCAGCCTGGGGCCTTGGCTCTGGCTGTCCAGGGCTCGTGGCCAGCCGCGCCTCATTTCTCCACACAGCCTTGTCCTCTGAGTGTCCTCTAGGGACCAGTCCCTCTGGTCATCTTCACCATCTCTCCCACCATTCCCTCCCCACACTGCTGCCTGGTAGGAGCAGAGGCCTCTGGAGGGCAGGGCTGATGCCTGAAGCCCTTTTCCAGCCTCAGGACAGCGCGTGGCCGTGCAGGTGCTCGGGCGCTTGCCGAGGGAGCGGAGCGGGCGGTGAACCTGAGTCCAGCTGTCTCTCTGAGGCTGCCTTCCCGCCTCTCACGCTGCCCCCACGTCCTCCTGCGCTTGGTGAATCAGTCATACATTTATGCCCATATGTCTGTGTTATCTCCAGACTTCCTTGCTTTTCTTTGTGGAATAGAAACATTTACAAAACATCCAAAATTGTTACAAAACCATGAAGTGCAATATAGTAAATTTATCTGTTGAAAACAGGGAGCTCATGTCTTAAAAACCCTCTGTGTCCTGCCAAGGTCACCGCATGTCTTTTGGGCTGTGTGGAGGTGAAGTTGTCCCCGGAAGCGGTAGTCAGTCGCGTGTGAGAGTTGGAGAAGTAATGGCACCTGCATGAAGATGAGAATACTTTGACTAAAATGGGAAGGTTTTTGGGGACAAAGCAGCCAGGTAGACTGAAGAGCAGATGACCCACCATGGAGGCTTCCGAGAGTGAGCTCTGGAGAAGGTGACTTGTGCACTGCCTGGCGGAGGAGCAGGCGGGAGAGAGCCCAGAATGGGGGGGCTCCCCAGCTCTGCTCTGAGTCTCACACAGGCCCCTTGCATGTGAGATGGGGGTGGTGAGTCAGTGGCTTCTGAGGCTTGTGCCATCCCAGAGGACTGTTGTAAGTGGCTGTAAATGTGCTGCGTGTTCCAAGGGCAGATGCCAGTCGTGGAACCCTGAGCAGTCCCACCCCGTAGGGGAGATCACCCCATCCATAACAGGCCTTGAAAGCCCTGTGAGGTCGGCACAGAGGTCTCCTTCACCTCCCCTCCAACTATGTAGGAAGGGGGTCTTGGGAGCCGAGCAGGGTTGGGGCAGGGTGTAGGGTGGTGGAGTGGGGCAGTGAGACCCCTGGGGCTGGAGTTGGCCCCTCTGCACTTTCCTGGTGCTAGGGACCAGCTGTCCATTCTCTTGAATTGAGCAGCTCTGGAAGTCTAGAGACATCACAAGTGGCCACACATAACCACATAGGCTTCAGCCAACCCAGCCTCTGCCAGTGCAGAGGGAGAAGCTGGAGGCGTTAATATTCGGCAACTCAGGGTGGCGTATTTTTGCTGGAGAAGCCTGTGGTTGTACTGTGTCCTTGTGCTTTTGTTTACAGCCCCAGGAAACCCAATTCCATGTCGTTTTTGGTTAGTGATGGTATGGCCCAGGGACGCCAGCCCAGGGATGGTTAACCTGCTCGGGAACCAGTTCCCCTGAGAACGGGGAGCATTGGCCTGCCCGGAGCTCCTCGCCAGCTCTGCGAGGCTCTGGTCAGACGCCGCACCTGGTTGCGGTAGGCGGCAGGTGCTGGCCTCTGGTCTGGGCGGCTCCTTCTCAGGCGCAGGTTCTGCAGGTGCCTGCGTCCTCACACCTGTTGAATGGGTGAGGCTGCTGTCTGTGTGCGCCTTGCCGCGAGCAGAGGCGGGTTGTGCTTCTGCAGGGTCGCACTGTTCCAGGTGCGAGCAGCAAGCCACACCAAGCGCAGGTTTATTGGTTTTGGTGATTCTGAAATTCATTCCTTTCAAGATCACTGTCCACCCCAAACACAACCCAGCACATGTTATTCTGGGCCCGTCTGTCCTGTCTGCACGGGGTTCAAGCTTCCCCTTACAGTACCAGTGCGCCTCTGCAGTCTTGGAGGGACGCCTTTCCTGTCCCAATACATTGAAGCTCTTTTTTCTTTAGAACTTTCTGAACTTTGGAACTTCATGTAAGAATGTTTTGTTTAAATTTTCAGTTCCAAGGAAGTAGCGCTGGTGAGCAATGGCTGGCTGCGGATGGGAGCCGGCTGGGGCGGCGAGGGCGAAGCGCCTCAGCGAGAGGCAGGTTCACAGTGGAGCCGAGGATGTGGAGCCACGCAGCCTGGAATCACAGTCCAATCTAGATCTTGCCGTTGTCGAGACCTTAGGAGAGAAGCTTGCCTGACGTCTCAGCGGGCTTCCGGACGTGCCCCAGGGATCCTCTGGCGGCAGTCTGCTGCCCAGCTGTCCTTGGGCACTTGTGCGCGGTGCTGCTGGGACAGACTGCAGGTCTGCTCTCCGGTCCCGCCTGCAGCCCTCGCTGCCCCGCGGTGGGTGACGTGCCCCTGCAGGGAGCTTTCTGTCAGCTCCTTGTGGGCACAGTGGCACACAGGACAGGGCAAGAGGGCACATGTGGCACTGGGCATATGTAACACAGCCACAGGGGACACATGCTGTGGGCTCAGGTGGCATAATGGCAGGGGACACGTGGCACTGTGGGCTCAGGTGTCATGATGGCAGGGCACACGTGGCACTGTGGGCTCAGGTGGCATAATGGCAGGGCACACGTGGCACTGTGGGCCCAGGTGTCATGATGGCAGGGCACATGTGGTACTGTGGCTCACATGGCACTGGTCTCGGCGTATGGCGGCAGGGCACACGTGGTGGGTGTGGGTCTGTTGCCCCCTGGAGGCCCTGCTTTTTCTTTGGTCGGCAGTGACTGAGCCCACGTGGACTGGACTTGCTGGGGTTTGCTGGACTCCGCTGGCCGTGTGTGAGGCCAGGACAGGGCAGTGCCGGCCCCACGTGCCGCTCACATCCAGTGAAAACTGATGGTGTTTTCCTGACCTTATTGATCATGGGAGGAGCAGTCATGCTGCAGACGGGCCGGCTGCACGTGAGCTCACCCTGGAGAGCTCTGGGACGTGCCCCCACGCAGGTGGACGGTTCAGCCGTTTCCCTGCAGCTCTGCCCGCCCCAGCCCTGGGCGACAGCCGTCCTACCTCTGGTTGCCTTTTGCAGACCTTTGTTTACTTGGAGCTGTGCCCTGGTGTCCTGGGACCACCACGCAGCAGGTTGCCCTTGTTGCCCCAGGGTAGCTCGGGGTGCTGTGTGGTGTGGCCTGGCCTCACCAGAGACGTCTCCAGGGCTGTTTCCGGTGAGCCCTGAAAGGGGGTTGACAATGTCTCCTTTGTGCTAATAATGCAGTAGAGATGCTCCCGAGGCCCAGCCGTGGCCTGGCCGGCTGCCTCCAGGTGGACTGTCTCCGCTGCACATGGAGCTGAACGTGTGGGCTTCGTGAGGTAGCGTTTGGTAGCCCGGCGTGAGCAGAGGGGCGCGTTCTGGTGTGTGTCTTCTCCCCACTCGTCAGAGAGGGGGTCGTGGAGCGCTGTTGGGCAGTTACAGCCCCAGCGGCCTACAGGACCACGTGTGCTACAGCCCCAGCGGCCTGCGGGACCACGCGTGCACTTAAATCTGACCCAGCGGTTCCGCTCCAGGAGCCTGCCCCGAAGACACCTCCATCAGGCTGCAGGGCGTGTGGCACTGCCCAGATGCCCACCTGCAGAAGGCTTCAGCTTCAGAATGAGGACAGCTTGGGGGACCGGCTCTGGGCGAGAGCCAGGCAAGACACGGGAGCGTCTGGTGCAGTGGCTCCGTGTGGGGAGAGGAAAGACCGGCACAGAGGAGCCCGGTATCGCCGGCAGGCGTGCAGAGGCCAGGCCAGGGAGGCCCCGCTGCAGGGGTGGCACACTCCCGAGTTTCCCTCCTATCCAGCCCCGCTGGGAACCACAGGCCTTCCCGTATCCCAGGGAACAGAGATTGACCACCAGTGGGTATGGCAGCCCGGCGTGAGCAGAGGGGCTCACGTCCTCTTGACTGGTCTCAGTGCGAGACAGCGTGCACGCAGAAGTGCTCCAGTCGGATCCTGCGCCCAGGGCCCGGGCGCGCCCTGTGAAGCTGGGGACGTGTTGGTGGGGTGCAGAGTGAGAGCTAGGTCTCTCCGCCCCAGGGCGGAGGCTGGAGGGTGGTGTGGGGTGCTCACACGCCACGTGACCCCAGGGTCTTCAGCAGGTGCTGCATGTCCAGCCAGGCACAAGTCAGCATGGGTGTGATGTCCCTCCACATGTCTCCTCGCGTCCGTCCAGGAGGCCTGGGAGCAGAGAGCCCAGTAGCAGGAAAACAAGGGGTGCTGGAGCATCTGCTGGTGGGAAGGGAGGGCGTGTCAGGGGTGCAGCCCGAAGACTCCTGAGGAGGCAGTGTGGCCTCGGAGTCCCAGGAAGAAGATAAAGCCACTCACTTCTGCCAAACAACTAGTGGACAGATGAGCAGGAGCGAGGCAGCTCTTCCTGGTGGGCGGGTGCCACTCAGCAGCCTGGAAGCCTCAAGGGCAGAGTGAGTTGCTGCAGGCAGGGCCACCATCCAGGGCCAGGGGCCCAGAGTTGGGGCCCAGGGCCAGGAGTCCCAGGGTCGGGGCCTAGAGGTGGGTGCTAAGATAGTGGGTGAAAGTTGAGGAGAAACAGAATATTTGCATTTTCTCAAAGTATCTCTTCCCTAAGTTGTTTATTTATTAAAAAGGGAAAAGTAGTGACTTTAGAGCAAGACAGCCCGCAGCCACCCTGGGCTGCCTGGTGGCTTCCTTCACAGCAGGGCTTCCACTCAGACCTCTTCCTAGCCAAGAAGCGTGGGACCGCTGGCAGGGCCACCTAGCAGTACCTGGCCAGGGATCTGCCAGAGCCATCGGTGTCAGGAGAGCAGGCACCCGCTGGGCTATCAGCCTGCAGGGCACAGTGCCTGCCACGTGGCGCTGGGCAGAGCTGGATGGAGGGGATCCGTGGTTGCTGCTGAGGAGGCCGAGGTGTGGCAGTTGCATGGCCAGTGCCTGCCCCCTGAGTGCTGCCTGCCCACCTCTCCATGCCCACGTCCCAGACCTTCAGGAGCAGCAGGGGAAGGGTGTTAGGGACTCTGGCACTGCCAGCCTCCCGTGAGCCTGAAGTCTCAAAGTCGAGAAAGAAGGCACAGGAGTGCAGAGCCTCGGTGGCTGGGCCAGCGCAACCTGCCTGCGCCTCTGAGCCTCGGTGGCTGGGGCAGCGCAACCTGCCTGCGCCTCTGAGCCTCGGTGGCTGGGGCAGCGCAACCTGCCTGCGCCTCTGCCCGTGGGAAGCTTTGGTCCGCCCTGCCCCAGAGAGGGCTTTTAGCAGAAATCCCTGGACGGGCTCTTCCTGGAAATGCCCCGCCTCTGGCTCCAGGCTCCGGGCGTAGCACCCCAAGAGGTTCCTGCAGGCCTGGGGCAGTGCACACTCTGGAGAAGGCCCCGGGTAGGTGCTTCCCCTGGGCCACGGGCACCAGCGGGCCTCCAGCCTCTGGGGCTCAGGTTCTGCTGGCTCAGGTCCCTGGCTTACTCTCTGGGCTTTGGGTTTGTGTTTTTGTCCTCCAAGGAGAAGCTTGGATTTCCCTGTGGTGGAGCGTGTGTCTGCGTCCCAGTGAGGCGCGTCTCTGCCTAACCCTCGGCCCTAATTCCTCCTAGAAGCCCCGCGTTTTGTTTTTCAGTTGCTGATTGATCTGTATGAAATCAATCTTTGTGTGGCTTGAGGTCGGCTGGTGCTCTTCCAGCTGGCTGGCGTCGCCTTGTCCTGGGGCACCCGCCGTGTCCCTCGCCAAGGCCCTTCCGAGGAGCTTGCTGTGGTAGTAGGGAGCCGATGCTCGATCCCCAGGCTGCTGGCAAGAGGACTGCACAGTGGGCACCGTCCCTCTTCCTCCCGCTGCTGGGCTGCGGGCTGCCCCTGCAGCCCGCTCCCTTCTCCTGGGTGGCCGAGGACTTGGTGCCTTGCCAGGAGCAGCGTGGCGGATGTGCCCCCTCTGCTCTGTGAGTGTGGTGGATTTCACGGTGGGCCTCCCGATGGCAGACATGCTGCATTCTGAGGAGAACCCAGCTTTTAACACTGCAAAATGACATTTTCTGTTTAATACTTTCTACTTCTTCAAAATGAGTCTCTCCCACTCCCAGCCTCTCGTCTCTGCGGATTCGTTTGCAGGCTGAGACGTGGTGTGAACGTCTCCCAGCAAACCCTTGGGGAGGTGCGGAAAGCCCTGAATTCCAGCGTTTGCCGATTCCTGTGGTGTAAATATTCCCGTAGTCTGTGTCCATCAGCTGGCTGACGAGGTTCCTAATGTGTGGCCTCTCCTTGCATGGGAGGTTGGCACTGGTGCCCGTGCACCTCCGCCCTGAGCAAGTGTCTGATGGTGTTTCTGTCCGTGCTCTCTGGTGGCCTCCAGGACCCACATGTGCCGTGCCGCAGTCCCTCATGTCTCCTGATGCCCACCTTGGTTTCCCAGCCGTCCTTCTCTGTTCTGTGCCGGCAGAGCCCACAATCCTCCTGGAATTGCCGTGGCCGCCTCCTCTGTGGAGGGCAGGAGAGGGTCTGTGTTGCACCTACTGAGAGCCAGGCAGGTGCCCAGGAGTGGTGCCGAGGTGGCACGGCCCCCTGGGGCAGCACCATCCTGAAGTGCAGGGCCTTCAGCCGCTGCCTGCTGGACCGTCCCTGCTGGTCTCCTGTCCAGTCCGATATCCACTGTCTTTACCCCAGGTGGTTTCCTGAGCCACCTGCACCAAACATCTGCTCTGGCTCTCCAGTTTTGAAGCTCTGGGTTGGGGTGTGGTGTGGTCTCGCCCTGCTCCTGTGCCATCACGTCTGCCTCCACTGGGCTCCTGGGGGCGAAGGCCACGCACTTGAACCTGAATGTTTTACTTTAGGAAAGGTTAATGCTTAAGGGTTGTAAGAGCATGGTAACTAGAAAAGGTTGGTGAAATGACTCTTGTTAGGAGGGCGAACTGCTGTGCGAGTGGGCAGAGGTGGCCTGGTCTGCTGGCTGCCTGTGGGGCCAGTGGGGGCCAGTGGGGCACATTCCCAGCTCCTCTGGGGACTGCATTCTGGCAGCCTGGTGGCTCTGAGGGGCCAGAGCCTGGTCACCAACCCGCCTGTAGCACAGTCAGCATCACTGGGGCTGCGTTCCTGGTAGGTAGAGGGGGGACATGTCCGTGTGTGGACCGTGGTGTGCTGGGCTGGAGTTGGGTGCAGGCCAGTGGCCCTCCAAGGCCCACCTGCTCCACTTTCTGCCACACTGATTTGGGTTTCTGCTGTTTTAATTCTTTGCAGATTGTTTTGTTTTTAATTTAAGCATCAGTATTTTACTTTCATAAGAGAAAATGGCTGATTGCTTATTCTCTGCTTCTTAGAGAGCAGCTTTCCCCTTCCTGCATTTCCTGCTGAGTGTGGAGGAACAGCCTGGACCTTGCAAGGCCTGGGCTGAGGTGCCGGGCCCCTGGAGGGGGCTGAGGCCCAGCAACCATCGCTCTCCTCCGGCTCCCTAAGGGGGCTCTCAGCCGCGCCCCCTCCACTACGTGCCTCTGGTTGGTGAGAGAGACTAGGCATGGACGTGTGTGTTGAAGTGCTTTTCTGTATTTTGTGCAGTGACACCTTGGAATCCAACCTTGGGAGGTCAGTCCAGGAGCAGCTCCTGGCCTGCGGTTGGAGCCTGTGGCTCACCTTAACCTGGGTCCCTGTGCCACCCTGCGAGGCCTGTCTGCTCTTCACCCTTGGCAGGTGCCGTGTGCTGTCCTCCTGCCTCCCTCCCTGCACAGCAGGAGCATCTGTCCCCACACCTTCCTTCCTGGGTCCTGGCCAGGGGAGCTGGCATCACACCTAGTTTGGGTTCGTGGCCAGCGAGGGCTTTGGATGCCTCTGGGTCATCCTGTGTTTATAGCAGGCGTGATGAAACCAGAGAGCTCAGGCTCTAAAATAGGCTCTCAGGCTGCAGCCTGGGAGGAAGGGAGCATCCCAGCCCTGCCACCACACTGGCCCTCCTCTGTCACCACTGCCCTCCCTGGAGCCAGTCCCAGCGGGCGGCTCCCCCATACGGTGCAGCTGTTGAGTGCTTGGTGTCCTGGGGCAGTGGGCAGCGCCCCCTATGGTGCAGCTGCTGAGTGCTCAGTGTCTTTCCCTGGTGTCCTGGGGCAGTGGGCAGCGCCCCCTATGGTGCAGCTGCTGAGTGCTTGGTGTCCTGGGACAGTGGGCAGCGCCCCCATATGGTACAGCTGCTGAGTGCTCAGTGTCCTTCCCTGGTGTCCTGGGGCAGTGGGCAGTGCCCCCTATGGTGCAGCTGCTGAGTGCTCTGTGTCCTTCCCTGGTGTCCTGGGGCAGCCCTGATCTCAGGAAGAGGGTGTTGCAGGCCCAGATGGGCAGAGGGTGTCCGTGGTCCAGGCCGGCCACGCCCCGCGGGCTTTCTGGGCACCCGCGAGCCCACTGACATTGCATTCCTCGGCTGTTTCTTGCCTGCTGTTCTGTGGTTCTGGCACTAGGTCTTGTCCTGTCTGGTGAAGGTTCAAGGAGTTAGAAAGTTCTGGAACTTCTGGAACCTGTTGTCGCATGTGTGCGTGAGCAGTTCTCAGTGGCCTCTTGGCTGGGCCTCCCCTCCTGCGCTGCTTTCCTCAGGGAAGAGGCCACAGCGCAGCATCTGGCCGAGGGCTGGTGTGTGCTGCCCGCTGCTGTGGCCAGGGCTCCCCATGTTGTGAGGTGGCGTCCAGGCCCAGTCACCCGGGCTCTGCACGCCTCTGAATCTGCCCTTGGGAGCACCCCAGGCCTGGGCTTTGTGAGCCTATGGGCACCGAGTGGATGTCCCGAACCCTGATGCAAGGTGACTGTGGCCATTGCCGCTCCCCTCCTGGTCTTCACCAGCAGCCTGTCAGTCATCACTGAGGTCACCGTCAGCTTGGGACACGTCTGATTGCTTGTGTGGCTATGCCATGTGACTTGAACTCATAGGATTTTAGAAGGTGGTTTCTTGTGTATGCTGTATTATTCCATTACAGCGTACGAGGGTCACGCATGAGGTGTGTGTATGTGTATATGTATACATGTATATATAATGTTTTCTTTCATGAATGGTTTTCTGGTGATTTGTATTGAAAAACTGAGACTTTTGAGAAATAAAATAGATCCTATTATTTGCTCAGAAGTGTCCAGAAGCATTAAAAAAATTTTTTGTAGATGTAGATGGACAGCATGCCTTCATTTTATTTATTTTTATGTGGTGCAGGAGCAACCCCAGGGCCTCCCCGTGCCCGGCAGGCGCTCTGCCCCAGCCCAGCCCCTCGGGGCTCTGTGCACTCCTGCAGGCTGTCTCCGCCGTAGTCCACATGGGTGTTGAGCCGTGTCAGGGCCCGTGCTGCTGGCGTCTGGCTCTGAGTGCACTGTGGCCTCCTGAGGCTGAGCGTGAGCTCCTTTGGACCCCGTGTGAGCTTGTTGTCTGAAATCACCCACTTTGATTAGTTCCCTCACTTTTTTTAAAAAAATTTTTTGTAGTTGTAGATGGACAGAATGCCTTTATTTGGTTTATTTTCATGTGGTGCAGGATCGACCCCAGGGCTGCATGCGTGCTTGGCAGGCGCTCTGTGCTGCGCCCCAGCCACGGCCGCCTCACGTGCCTCTGAAGCGCAGATCTGGGGAGGGGAGAGTTTCAGTTCTCTATACCACCAGCCATGCTTGGAGCTGCAGGTTCCACCAGACCAGGATTTGTGTGCAGGCGTGGTGACGTGGCCCAGGTGCCGTGTCTGCTGTGTCTGTCCCCAGAGGTTTCTGTGGCTCTGCAGGTGGGCCTTGCCAAGGTCCCCTGTGAGCGCAGACTCCCTGGGGGCTTTGGGTCATGGGCTCTCCCCTTCTGTGCTGCCCTCCAGCCGGCCCCTGTTCCCTTGGGTGGAGATATGGACTTGGAGCTGTGGAGAGGTCACCACGTGCTGCTAAGGAGCTGCTGTTGGAAGCTGGGGCCGGTGGGGCCCGAGACCTGCTTGCAGGGAGCCTGGGAGCCCTCGTCTGGATGGCCACTGCCCACCAGGCCATTCCAGGCGCTGGGCCCTGCTTTCCATCTCAAGCTCTGTGTGCACCCGCGTCGTCTGGAACTGGACTTGCCTGTCCTGAACTCTCAGCCTTTTCGCTTGCAGCGAATGTCACCAGCACTTGTCTGTGGCTAGAACCTGGCAGTGTCCCAGCCCGCTCGCCCTCCCTGCAACATGGCCCCTCGCACGCTGGGCAGCCCTCTCCACCCGGTGCCCTCTGCCCTGCATGTGAGGCGGGCTGGGTTTGGCACTGTGGGTTTGTGGGCTGCCGTTGGCCTTCCCGGCAGAGCTGACTGATCTTGGATGGGACCGAGGGTCTCCCTGCAGAACACATCTTGGTGGTCCCTCCTCCAGCCAGCGGGGCAGGCTAGAGACTTGACAGGGGTCTGGGATGAGATGGAGCTTGGCACCATGCCCTGGCCAGGCGTCCTCACCCACTCCTCCCTCCGATTTCTCCTGTGGGCCGACACTCGAGCCTTATCCCCAGGGCTGCAGGGCTGCCCAGAGGAGTGTGGTTTCCCGTGGGGCAGCAGCATCTGCGCCGTTTTCATCAGATCAGCTGCACTGGTCATCCTTTAAGGCTGAGTGTAAAGCCTGTCAAATCAGCGTCTTTAGGTTGCGCTCTGGCTTCCGAAAGCGTAACATGCCCTTGGTGTTGTCTGCACGTCTGTTGTGTCCTTTCAAGTTACAGAATCAAAATGGGTCACGAAACAGTGCGCAACCCGAGCGCCTGGAGGAGCTGGGTGTACCACGGTTCCAAGAGGTGTGGGTCAGTTTCTGGGGTGCCTCCCAGACCTGTGGGCCTCCAGGTCCCAGGCGTCGTGTGGGAGGAGACCAGAGGCTACAGAGGCCTGGAGGTTCACCTCCAGAAGCCACTGAGGCTTAGTTCCAGGCCCTGCCTGAAGGCAGTTATGTGGGCGTTGCAAGTGTGGGCGTGCAAAGATGAGGACAGGTGTACGAGGGGTGTGCGATATAGAATGTGAGTGCCCTTGACACAGGCGATCTTCTGGCCTCCCTTTCCAAGTATTTACCTTCCTCCCTTCATGATAAAGGGTTTTAAATGTCTAAAAGTCCAACTTGCAAAAACTATTCAACATACATGGAAACACAAAGAGCATTTGGAGGTGGTGTGGGTTAAGGTCCTGGCTCTCTCGAGCAGGCTGGAGATGGCGGCTGTGGGCTGCTCTGTCCAGCGGGGCGGGAGGAGGGTGGAGACAGGCATGGTCCAGCAGTGCTTTGCTGGCCCAAGTCAAATGCAGCAAGTGCCATTCCCCACGGGGCGCTGGGAGAGGAATGGCGGCCACTGGTGCTGGTTCTGCCCAGAACATCCTGCCTTCCCACACCACGTGATCATTTTGTGACTTTGTAAATTTAATGAACCAAAGTAAAGGTATATAACCTTTTGACTCCCAAGTACACTTGCAGGCACCGAGTTCCTAAACCCAGCTCCGAAGGACGTCCTCTCTCCCGCGGTCTCTCCGGAGGCCCGGAGGTTCCCACTCAGCCGTGGGAGCCTGTTTCCCGAGGGGGTGTTTCCCTTGCGCATACCCTCTGTGCAGTCCCGCCAGCTGTGGCCAGGTCGGGCAGGCTGGGCAGGCTGGGCAGGCGGCGCCCTAACCGAGGACGTGCAGCAGGACCAGCATGGACATCAGGACGAGCAGGCCAGCCACCGGATGCTGGCCGCGGGTGTGGAGCTCCATGCTGGGCGGCAGGTCTGCAGACCAGCCGCTGCCTGGAGTGAGGGCGGATGTGGACTTGGTGGACCGAGGTCCGCAGCGGGTCTGCACAGGGAGCACCAGCAGGGTCAGCACCAGCGCCAGCGCAGGTCGGGCCATCATGACCGTGTGCTGGGCCATCTACGGTCCGCTATCTGGCACCCGGGTCGGCTGCTGCTGGGGTGTCTAGTCGTGGAGTCCCGTGATCCTCCCGGGGTCCTGTCCAGCGAGGTCCGGCAGCTGTACCCTGGCCCGAACCTTGCGGGCGGATGGTAACGGCCAGTGCAGGGACCGCGCGGGGCGCGCATGCGGCCAGCTGGCGCCAGGAGCTCGCGGCCCGCAGACCACGGCCCCCGCCCCTCCGTCCCCGCGCCCCGCCCACGGCTGCCTGGGCCTCACAGCCGTCCCCCTGCGGCAGCCTGGCCCTGGCCGTCTGGCGGTCTGCGGGCGGCCTGGTCCTTCCTCAGGCCCGCCCAACCTCTTCCCGGACCAGCTGGCCCTCCCCATCCTCCATGGCGCCCCCTCCGCCTGGGCCCGCTGCCGGGCGCCGTCCAGGGTGGGCGGGGCTTGGGCAGGTGTGGGGACACCTCTCCAGGGCGTGCGCAGGCGGGAAGCCTGGCAGGACCCTGCGCGTGTCCTCCCCGTGCGCGGCGCGCGCCCCCTGCTGGACGGCGCCGAGCCTGCTCTCCCGCCGCAGCCCTGGCTGGCTCGGGACGCGCGGCCCTGGTGTTTAGAGCCGCAGGGTTTCTCCCCAGGACGGACACTTCCCTGATAGTGACCGCTCAGAGGCCGCCAGGGCTGGGCGTGTTGCAAGCCCTCTAGTGACTCCTAGGGGGAGAGAACAGGGGCAGCGGTGGACCTGCGCTTGGCAGCACAGTGAAGCGTGTCCGGCTGCACTTCGGGGCTCCTTGCCTTGAGTCTGCCTGTGTCATCACGGCACGTAAGGGGAGCCTTGGTTTCCTGGAGGTGATGATGAGGCGGCCCAGGCTCCCCAGGCGCACTCCTGCAGCGCTCACCCGGTGCATGTGTTTCTCCAGAGCACTTGGGGGCTGTTCAGAACAAGGGGATGGATCCAGGTGGCACAGCAGCTGCCCTGTGGCTCGGCACTGCATGAAGGCCTGGGCAACACAGAACCAGGCTCCTGGGAGGAACGGAGCCCCGCCCCTGCAAGTGGGACCACTCACGAGACACCCGGCATCACCCTGGCCCAGTCCCCCGAAGGTTAATGCCATCCCAGACCTGTGACACCCATGGCGCACAGCCTCCTTCTCTGGCCTCGCTCCTTTGTGGTACCTGCGGCACAGGCAGACTCCAGGGCCCCTGCTGTTCAAGCCCTCAGCCACTGGACAGCACCTCACTTTTCACGGAAGTGCTTGTAACCTAAATGTACCCCATTAAGCCCAAGCTAACCACACCCAAGACACTCAAGGCCACCCCAAGGCCATCCAAGGCTGCTTGGCCAAGCTGTGCAAGGCGACCTGCATTGATGGGGTGGGGGTCAGAGGAAGGACGGGCCCTACTTGTAGCCTGGAGAAACAAAGAGGAGGGTATAGACCAGCGAGGACTGGGGGGGCTTGCAAGGAGGGGACCCTGTTGTACTTGGTGACAGCTCTTGTGAGGTCAGGGTGGCCTGTATTGGTGGAATCAGACAGACATGGTGTTGCAGGGGACACAAGGCTTAGGCAGGATGTGTCAGACGGCAGGGGGACTGTAGCAAGCGGGCCCTTTCCTGGCAGCTGGGGCCTCTGCCTGCTGTCCTGGTGACCTACCCTCCACTCCTAGGTCTTCACGTGGGTCCCAGCTCCACGTGCTCCTGGAGACCTTGGGGGTGCTGACTGCAAAGAGGGGTCTCGGCTTAGTGACAGGAATAGAAAGTCTGCTTTGTCCCTTGGGTGGGGGTGCTCCCAAATGAGATGCCCCAGTCCTGAGGCCGAGGTGCCAAGCAGGGTTGGTTAAGCTCCCCTGGTGGCAGCGTAGAGGCCAGCAGTGCCCAGCACTGGCCCCCCAGAGCCGCTTCTGGTAAGTTCTGCGTGCATCGCTGATCCTTGTACTGTAGAGTGTGTGGTCTGCGGTCTTAGAGGAGCTGGGGTTCCTTTTTGGCCTCAGAGTGACGGGAGAGCTGGCAGGCCTGTGCTCTGTTTTCTTGAACTGCTCTTCACTGGTCCCCATCTGTCCCCCTTGGCTGTGCAGGTTCTTGGTCACAGTTAACTGATTGCATTTTAGACGAGACAGCCATC
>CM053409.1:118383352-118420930 GCA_028644305.1 Xerus rutilus | reverse complement strand
GTGGTTCTTCCCCAGCCCTCCTTCCGTTCCTCCCGCTTGCAGGACCATCTAGGTGACTGTCTGCTACGGTGGAGAGCCCGGGCACTGCCAGGAAGAGGGAGGACTAGGCCCCAGGGCCCGGCCGGGGCTGTGGTCGGATGCCGCTGGACACTCACGTTAGGGGACTGAAGAAGGGTCCTAGGGGCCACATGCTGGGGCACAGTAGGGTAGGGCTGGGTGGTAGCACCTCGGCTCTCCAGGGCTGGAGGTCACAAACCTCTGCGTGTGGACATTACCACTCCATGTGGGGCCCGGGGACGTTCAGGACAGGACCTCTGACCAGAACCTGGCCTGGGGTCTGTCTCTTGGCAACAGGCCTGCAGCCCTGTGCTGCTGCATGGTCCAGGCCTCAAGGCCACCACCCCTGGGGACCTCGGGCCAGGAAGGGGTCGCCTACACCCAGTGTCACTCTGCGCTCAGGCAGGCCCTGGCCTCAGCATGGGAGCAGCGTCTACCTTCTCATCTGAGGGTGTGCGGCCTCTGCCACCTCTGGACAGGACAGCCTTCTCCCTGTGACCCTTCCCATCTCCACACCTGCAGCCAGAGGAGCTGAGCTGGGCAGGGTGGGGGAAGTGGCCTGTGTTAGCCCCTGGGCTGAGTCCAGCGTCCGAGGATCCATCATGGTGGAGGCCAGGCCATGGCTCCATACCAGTGTCCCGCCCAGGCACACCATGCCTGCACTCTGCCATTCTGTATCTGTTGAAACACTCTGATTGAAAGCCAGGCCCATCTCTGGGTGGCTATCCAACAACTTGAATGAGCAAGCAGGTGTCCTCTGGCCTGAGAGAGATCTGCCTTAGGGCCAGCTGAGCCCTGCTATCCAGACGGAGCCCCAGGCCACTGTCCCTCTCATGGTCAGCACTGTTGCTTTTCATTTCTTTACAATATTTTTTATCGTGATATAATACACATAACATAAAACACACCACCTTAGCCATCTCCTTTTTTTTTTTAATCAAGGATTGAACCCAGGGGCGTGCTTAAAACTGAGCCGCATCTCCAGCCCTTTTCATTTTTATTTTGAGGCAGGGTTTCACTAAGTTGCTTAGGATCTCACTAAGTTGCTGAGGCTGGCCTTGAATCTGCAATCCTCCTGCCTCAGCCTCCTGAGCTGCTGGGATTAAGGTGTGCAGCGCCGCGCCCGGCCACCTTAGCCCTTCCTAAGTGTGCAGCCCCGCGGCGTGAAGTGCTCGTCGTGTGACTGTCAGAGCACTCGGCTGCACAGCTCCTTTCCTCTGGAAAAGTGAGCCTGCACCCTGAACACCCCAGCAGCCACCTTTGCACTCCGTCTCTGTGACTAGGGACCTCAGGTCAGTGCAGTGACGTGGTATTAGTCCTTTGTGTGTGGCCAGCCTCACTGGGCATGAAGTCCTCAGCGCAGGCTGGGTCCTGTTTCTTGCCAAGGCTGGAGGACATCACTGCATGGATGGGCCAGGTCCTGCCTGTCCTTCACCTGTCCGTGGGCTTGTGGGCTTGTGGGCAGCTCCCACGTTCTGCTCGCGGCCATGCTGCTGGAACACGCATGTGGTATCTCTTGAGACCTGCTTTCCCTTATTTGGGGCCCACGCCCAGGAGAGGGCTGCGGTCGGGTGATAGTCCCGCTGTGACCGCCCAGTGTCCGCCTGCTGCCGCGGTGCAGGGGCCTCTCACCCCCGCACCTGTGGAGGCAGGTGCCTCCCTCCGCCTGGCTCGGCCGCACCGTGCTGAGGTGTGACTGGTAGTCTCGTGCTTCCCTGGTGGCTAGTGACCTCAAGCCCTTCTCTGTGCTGACCACGCATGTGTCTTCCTTGGAGAACCGTCCGTCTGAGTTTTCGGGGCGGCTTCCTCGTGGTGACTGTCCACTACACTGGTCAGGGGCGGCCCCACGAGCGGCAGGCTCCAGGAGTGCTGGATGGGCGCTGCTCTGTGTTCCAGTGACAGCCCTAGAGGAGGCAGGTGGGCTCAGCTCAGGTCCATGACCATCCTCTACTCAGAGCCGTGACGGGGAGGACGTGGGTCTTGGGGGGCCCAGCTGGGGTACCCAGGCCTGGGCCAGAGGTGGCCAGCCCCTCCACAGCATGTGGCCTGAGAGTAGGGGAGGGTCCCCAGGAGGACATTAGGTAGGTAGTGGGCATGGGGCCACAGCCGGCACTCATGACTGTGTGGCTCATCACGGGGACAAGCTGGGGTACTGGCTTCCCGAGGGACTGTGCTAAATGGGGTCACGTGTGCCTACCGTGGACGGTGCCCATCCCTCCACTACCCCATTGCTGTTGGCCCCAGTCCATCCCCAGCTGCGGAGAGTCCCAGCAGTACCCACAGGGAGTGTCTGTCCCCAGGAGGCGTGGCCCGGTCCCCAAGTCAAGGGCAACACTGTAGACCTAGCCAGCAGGAGCCCGGCGTGAAGCTCCGGGTGCCCTGGAGACTGGCGGTGCCCGCCTGTTAGCATTCAGAGGTCTCTGAGGAAGTCCAAGCTCTGTAGCCAAGTATTGATCTCCTGGGAGGCTCTGCCTGCTTCCTGATGAGTAATTCACGTGGGGCGGGCCCGCGCTGACACTTAACCCTGAACTCCTCTGGGCTAATACCCGTCAAGCAAATGGATAGGGATCTTTAATTAGAAGGAGCCGTGGCGGCACCGGCCTGCCGCTGCTCTGCCCTGCTCCAGAAGGTTCTCGGGCAGCCCCTCCTCCAGGCAGCACCAGGGCCTGAGCACGGCTCCTGGAGGGAAGCGACTGGATCCAACGACTGTTCCAAGACAGACGGGGATGGAGGGAAAGGCAAGGAAAGTGACGTTCTGTCTCGGAGCCTCCACCAGTGAGTCACCTGCGGTGCCCTGGGGCCCACACGCCCGAGCTGGGCTCACGCGCCCTGCCTCCAGTGGCTTCTGCAAGGTGGAGACTCCTAGGCTCAAGGCACAGGGGCACCCGAGGGGCAGAACCAAACACACTGTTTGACTGTAGGTCCAGAAACAGGCCAGCCCACCCCAGCCATGGCGCCACTCGAACCCCGTCCCTGTGGACATCTAGCCTGCCTGAGCTCCACAAAGGCCTTGCCACTGCTGCCCCGCCCGGCCCTCCCACAGCCCTGCCCAGCTGCACTGAGGTGACTAGCCCCAACCCTGACCCTTCCCCAGGACTCTAAATCACAGTGAGCGTCGCTTGGAGGGGCAAGCTGGGTGGTGACCCTACAAATAGGCCAGTGAATGCGGGGCTCACTGCACAGAGCCACGGGTGGCAGAGGCCGGGTGCGGTGCTAGAGGAGCCGCCAGGCTCCGCCCCTGACCCCTGCCCCTCCCGTCTCCTCGCTTCTTGCCCTTGATGCTGTCTGGTCTCCAGCCCCTGCACCACCAGGATGCTCCAGGTGCAGCCAGGAGGACACTCCCACTGGCCACTCCACCAGGGACCACCGGCTCCCAGAAGAGTGGAAGCTAGGAACTTGGGGCCTGGAGTGGGCGCCTGACGAAATCCAGCTCCGTTCTGAGGAACACTCAGCCAGTGGGGTGGAAGGAGACTCCTTCCCCCGGAGAAGGGCGTCTCTGAAAAGCCACAGCGGCATCAGCCCAGTGAGACTGGATGCCCCAAGTTCAGGGACAAGGCGGGGTGTCACTAACACGGGCTCAGCATTGTGCTGGAGGGTCTGGCCAGGGCAGGGGGAGAGGAAGGAGAGAGCCAAGGCATGGTGACCAGAGGCGACTCTCTATCTGCAGGCGATGAGCTCATCTACGCAGAAATCCGACCGTCGTGGAAACGAAGGCACTGCCAGAGTTAACGAGCACTGTGCAAGGCCACGGAGCAAGCGG
The DNA here is from genome assembly GCA_028644305.1 of Xerus rutilus. Lineage (NCBI taxonomy): Eukaryota > Metazoa > Chordata > Mammalia > Rodentia > Sciuridae > Xerus > Xerus rutilus. The sequence continues at coordinate 118,417,113 of CM053409.1, read as the reverse complement.
CAGTGTCCCCAGCCAGCCGCACTCTACACTAGCAGCAGGCAACCAGAGACTGCACGCCAGCCACGCCATGCGAGAGCACCACCCACAGGACTACTCGGGGTGAGTGTGACAGATGACGGGAAGGTCTGCACACTTGAAGCCGCAGCTGGGGGCGCACACCCAGCCCTCAGCAAGTCCCGCCCGAGTCCAGGGCTGTCTTCTTGATAGGATTTATAAACTCGTAAAACTCATATGGAGATGCAGTGTCCCCAGTGGTCCAAATGGTTTGGATAGGGGAAGGAATCTGGGGGCCACACACTGCCTGCACCTGCGTGGGACAACTTAGGGAGCTGCAGCAGCCAGGAAAACGCACACAGAGACCCCCAGAGGAGTCCCACAGGGAGGCTGTGGGGAGAGGGAGCAGGGACCCGCGCCTGGTGTCCTGGGGCAGAGCTGGAACTCCCAGAGGCCGCTGTGAGAAGACGCCGGGTGAGGCACTCCATTCTTAATCCAGCACCAAAAATGGATGAATTTGACTTGATCAAAATGGAAACTGTGCTCTGCAAACACTCTTGGAAGAGAATGGAAAGATTCTGGGAGAAAGTGCTTACCAACAGGACCTGGTAAGACTTGCATCCAGAACGTATGAAGAGCTCCTTAAGTTCAGTAATAAGAAAACCCATGACTCCAGTAAAAAGCAGGCAAAAGATTAAACAAAAAACCCACCAAAGATGCGCAGATAGCAAATCAGAACACAGCAGCATGTCCAGCGATATTAGTCACCAGGGGGATTGAAACACGGGGAGAGACCACCTCGCCCTCAGCATGACTCAGTGGGGACACTGGCAGTCCAGGGCTGGCCAGCATGTGTGGGCAATGACCTCTAAAATGCCCGTGCTGGAGCCTAACCCCAGCATGGCTGTGTGGAGATGGGGCCTTTAAGGAGGTAATTAGGGTCAAACGAAGTTAGCAGGTGGCCATCTGATGGGATCGGCATCCTTATAAGAAGAGATGTCAGTGGGCACTCTGCACACACCCAGGAAAGGCCAGCCAGGGCAGCGTGAGGCAGTGGCACCTGCAAGCCGGGAAGAGAGCCCTTGCCAGCAGTCAGCACGGGCACCTTGACCATGGGCTTCAGCCTCCAGAACTGGGAGAAGATGGGTTAGCTGCTTAGGCCACCAGCCCTTGGCACTTTGTTAGGACAGCCTGTGCTAGTTTATACGCGGAGCCACAGAGGATGTGGACCACCGTCGCTGCTGGTGATAGCAGATGGCCCTGCCGTGTTCTCAGAGTCCCCTGGGCACCTCCCAGGCCACTCTATCCCTGGGCACTCCCCAGGGAAATGGAAGAGTGCGTCCAGGCAGAGACTCACACAGAGCGTTTAGAGCCAGGCAAAGAGACAAGAGACCCGTCCCACACGCAGAGCAAAGAGGCCAGTAGAAACCGTCCTTGAGGAAGCCCAGACGTCAGACTGACCAGCCAGGCTGACAAAGTCTTTAAACATGTTTAAAGAACTAAAGGAAAGGGGCTGAGGTTATGGCGCAGTGGTAGCGTGCTCGCCTAGCACGCGTGAGGCACTGGGTTTGATCCTCAGCACCACATAAAAATAAAATAAAGATATTCTGTCCACTTAGAACTAAAACATAAATATTAAAAAAAAAGAACTAAAGGAAACGTAGAACAACATATTACCAAATAAAGAATATCAACAAAGACAAACTATTTTTAAAAAAACAAAATCTGAAGTGGAAAGTACAGTAACTCAGACAAAGTGTTCACTAGGGGGCTCATCAGCAGACAGGAGCCAGCAGAGGCCAGAATCAGCAAGCCTGACCACAGGACACCCACCTGGTTCAATGGACAGAAACGCAGAGCAACAACAAAAACACACAGTGGAGTCCCTGCAGCAGGGGAAAGGGAGAGTGGCAGAAAGATTATGAAAAATAGTGGCCAAGACAGTTTTGATGGAAACATCAACCTACACGTCCGGGAAGTCTCACAGACTCTAAGTGGGTGAACTCAGGGGATCCACACCACACACCTCACAATCAGACAGGAAAGTCAAAACGCAGAATCCTAGACGTAGCGAGAGTGGCGAGTCACACTCTGGGGTCCTCCTTGCGGCTGACAGCCAACTTCTCGTCAGAACCGAAGGCCAAGGCCAACGGGAAGCCACAGATGCTGCAGCTGTAAGGTGAAATAAGAGGCAAGCATCAGAACCACAACACAGCGGTAAGCGTGCGGGCCTGCCAAGGCTGGTAAGCAGGGCCTGAGAACTCAGTGCAGGTCGTGGGGAGGGCCTGGGACTTACCAGCCAGTGGAGGGCAGCTGACGTCGCCACGGCCAGTGACTGAGGTCAGCAAGAAAGGCGTCGGTGCGTCTGCCGGTTTGTGACCTCGAGTGGAAAGCGTGTCCACATGGACGTGTGCGCACGCAGGTTTTTGCTGCAGCATCATCCACAGGAGCCAGGAGGCACAAACAGCTCATCAGCTGGCAAGGGGGCAAAGCCTGGAGCATCCACGCAGAGGGACGTCGCTAGCACGCGGAGGCCTGCCGCCCTGGCCGTCCACGTCAGTGGCCCTCCAGCTGGGTGCTGAGAGGAAGAGTCCAGACACAGACGGCCACGCAATCTGTGACCCCACTCACACAGTCCCTGGTTGGATCTGAAACGTCCCCAGAGAGGACGTGTCGAAGGCCTGGCCCCAGCTGTGTGCCACTGGGCGGTGGTGGAGCCTTCAGGAGGCAGGGCCTCGGGGAAGGCCGGCCGTTGGTGTGCCACAGCAGGCCTTGGGATCCCGGCCCTTCCCCGCTCTTGGCTTCCTGGCTGCCACAAGGTGGGCAGCTTCCACTGCAGCAGCCACCATGGCGTGCGGCGCCAACACAGGCTCAAAGCAGCAGGCCCAGGGACTGTCACTGGAACCTGTGGCACGTGAGCTGAAACAAATCTGCTCCTTGTTAAGTTTACTGCCTGGGGCATTTGGTCACAGCGACTCCGAGAAGACCATGCCCATCTGGAGCAGGCAGGCGCGTGGGGGCAGAAGTGGGCTGGTGGCTCCAGGGCAGGAGGAGTGGGGAGGCGGCTGGTGTGCTCTGGGGTTTCTGCTTCGGGGACGAGAGGGCTCTGGACTAGACCGTGGTGGCGCTCGGGTGCCCCTGAGCCGGGCACACCAGTGGGTCACATTCGAAGGTAAGAGACGGCTGTTTGAAAAGATGACCGCTCTGATCAAAACCACACACCAACGCCAGGCCCGGGCGCTGTGCCACAGGGGTGGCGCTGGTGCCTGCCAAGGAGGACAGTCCAGCAGGGCTCCAGGCCACGGGCTCTCCGGGACCCACGCGCCCCGCCGTGGCTCTTGGCGCAGCCTGGCGTTGAGCCGCAGCAGCAGCCTCTGGCCGGCTCCCAGCCCTCCTGCGCCTCTGCAGCCTCCCCGCCCCCACCGCCATTGATTTCTAATTCTGAGAACACTGTGTTTACGGTGCAGGAAGATGGATTCATGGCCTGGTGTGGCCCACGGGGATTTAGCAGGGCAGATGCTCGACTCCAGGTGAGGCCTGTGCTGAGGGTGTGGGTTGGGGCTGCCTGTGGGGCCCCGGGTGCCGGGGAAGCGCCAGCCCCTTCCCTGGGTGGGCAGAGCTGGATCCAGCAGAGGCAGGAAGGTGACCCACCTAAGAGCTGTGGACCCTCCGGGCGCACCCTGGCAGTCCTGGCAAGCCTGGGGCCAGAGCCCAGGGTCTGGGGCAGAGCGACCGCCTGCATCCTGACCCGAAGCTCGGCCTCTGCTGGGATTGACTGCCCTGAGCCCGGGCAGCTGGTCCCCAAGGCACCCTGCAGGCAGTCAGTTTCCCTGGACTCCCTGCCCTTAGGAGATGGGCCAGCACAGCAGCTGGACTCTGGCTGTCCTCTGCAGACACTTGTAGGGGCATGGGAGCACACTGCTGGGAATCCAGGAGACCCGGATTCCAGTCCCGGCCTGGCCATGAGCCGCCTGCATCCGGGCAAGTGGGCCTCTGGCCAGGCCATTTGGACAGGATGGACTTAGAGGGGTGTCAGCTCCCCAGCCCAACTCCTGCCCGAGGCCTTCTCTGTGCACCCCTGCATCCCTGGTGAGCTGAGCAGCCAAGTCTCGGTCTCCTCTAAAGGCCCTGGCCTCTCTCCGGTGCTTCCCACCTGTGCCCTGAGCTCTCTCCACCATCTCCTCATGAGCCACCAGGGACAGCCACCAGCGCCAGCAGGGAAGCTGGAGTCACCAAGGCCATGCGGCACAGGGGCCTCAGCACGTGCACCCTGGCCCTGGCCCTTCCCCAGGAGGCCAGCGCAGCCAGACAGAGCCTTCCAGAAGAGCGACCAACCTGTGGCGACAAGCCCAGGAAGAACCCACAGGACGACCAGGCCTGAGCCAGAAGGCGGGTCTGCAGGCCTGGACCCAGGCCCCATGGAGCCCGGCCGTCAGGGCGGAGCCGGTGACTGACTGCAGCAGCTTGCTGTTCCCGGCACCTCGTGTGCATGGGGTCGTTCTGGTGCCGCCTGGTGGGTCTGGCCCCACGTGGCAAGATGTGTGGGATCCCTCGGGCGGGCCCTGGGCGGCCCAGGTGCAGCCGCTCACCTGCTCGCAGACCTGAGCCCTCCAGGATTAGGGACTCACCGTGAACCTCGTGCAGGCTTGCCGCGGCTCCCAGGCAGCCGAGGTTGCTGTGGGGCCCAGGCCCTGGCCCGAGGCTCTGCTCAGGAAGAGGGCCAGCTGCAGTGCCCTCACCAGATGTTTGCAGACTGGCAGCCTCAGCGGGCACGACCCCAGCGCCTCCCACTCCCTCAGCACCCTGCCAGCCCTCAAGGCGACACCCTGGACTTTCCTCCTCCACCACTGTGTCTGCCGACTTTGCCTCTGTCATGGGGACACTTGTGAGGGCGATTGCCCCGGTGATCCAAGATGACCTTGTTTGAGATCCCAGAGCTCAGTGCCATCCCCTGCCACACAGGGCCACATCTGCTCTGCCAATCAAGTGAGGTGCCAGGTTCCAGGTTTGGGCAGTGAATGTACCTTTGGGGCCGTTTTCCAGCCCCACGCAAAGCACAGGGCTTCTGCTACGCAGGGGAGACTGGCCCTGTAAGCTTTGGTAGGAAGGCAGCTCACTGACCTTCCAAATCAGCTCTTCTGTCTCCCCAGCTAATTCTCAGGCACGTAGGTGGCAATGATGTCACCATCAGTAATGACACATTTGTTATTTTTCTTCAGGACACTGCCCCGAGGAGCCTGTGGGCTGTTTTCACTTTCACAGTGACGTGCCAGGAGCCTGAGGTGGCTTCACCGTCCTGAGGCTGGCTTCCCAGGAAATGCTGCTGATCAGCCTCCTGCAGAGGTGAACCCTATGCTGAGCCTGCACAAGGACAGCGGGAAGTGACCGCCAGCATGGCCGGACGTTCTGCCAGGGAGGTCTCCACATCGTCTTATATTTGGAGTGCCACAAATTCAGGAGCTAGAAACCTCATGAGGGTCCCCATCTGGTCCTGGAGCACAGTGCTGGCTGCAAGATGTGTGGCCATAGCTGACCAGCTCATTAACGAGCCAGTGGGGACAGGGGAGAGGGTACAGCCAGAGTGAGCGTCTTGCTGGGGCCACAGCCCTCGGGGCTTACCTGGCACGTGGCAGAGGGGGGCAGCATCTTTGGCACAAGGGTGCTTCTCGTGGGAATGTGGGAGGAGGGGACACACTGTTCCAGAGCCAGGGCCTGTGACATCTGCTGTGGCCATGATTCCAAGTCACGGTGCACTAAGCCGTGAACCCCACAGCTGGCCCGGCTCAGTGGCTGCCATGGGACAGGGTGAGCTGGACACATCCCTGCCCTTATGTCGAGAGAGAATGTCTTCACAGTGTTTCAGGAAACAATAGGGCTCTTTGGAGCCTTCATTTCTTGGAAAATACCATAGCAAAGATTTGCACACTATTGCAGAGTTTGCACATGTCATGGAATAACTGGAAATAATGCTGGCCTGGGAAACTTTCACCCAATTGATCCACCGGCTGCAGCTTGTGGAGAAGGAAGACAGCAGAAGGGAGCTCAGGCCTTCTCCTCCAAAGACACAGACCCACGAGGGCTCTGGTGTTGAAAACCAGGTGCCTTCCCTGTAGTGTGTCCCCCTGAGGCAGGAGCCGGGCCTCCTGGGTGCCCCTGGTGTTGGTAAGCATGGGCAGGGCTGGGCCATGGATCAAGCCGCCTCCAGATCCACAAGGGTTCATTTCCGTCCAGGCTCCGTGCCCAGCAGGGGTGACTGGTTGTAACTGTGGTCCTTACCCCAGGACCCGGCTGTCCGAGCAGAGAGCAGGCTGGCTGCCGGCACTGCACATAGGCAGCGCACTGTCTCTTGCTTCCTCAGCCCAAGCAGGCCCCTGGCCAAGCAGACACCACGACTCCTGCCATAGAGGGGGGCAGCAGGTGGCGGCCCAGCGTGGCTCTAGGAGTGACGTGGCAATGGCATCTGGACCAGCAGAGCTGTCCCGCCTCAGCAGCCACATAGGCATCACCTGCCACAGGCCCACTGCCCAGGGCCCAGGAGACGTGCACCTCCCTCCCTGACATCCTGCATCCCCAGAGCCAGGCTACTCCCCGACTCAGAGAGCCACAGGAGAGGCTGGGACATATTACCCAGCACAGTACGCTCCCAGGGGCCTCAGCCCCTCCTCTGCAGACCCCAAGGTGGGCTGGGTTCCTGGGGCACTTGCATGGAGCTTGGCAGGAAGGCAGTGCCCATGCTGGTGAGGCTGGCTGGGCCTAGCTGTAGCAGCCCCGCAGCAATTCCTGGTGCCTGGGGTCCCTGAAGGCCTGTGAGGGTCAGTCACACACTGCAGCCCTGACGCTCCTGAAACAGGTAGAGGTACTCTCGATGTCCTGGCTCAGGAGAGGCCGAGTGCAGTCCCCCTCTGGGCCCTGCCATCAGAGCCCGGCCTGCCTGGCACAGGGAGGGCCAGAATATAGGGCCAAGCAGCAGGGCAGCCGCTGCTGGAACTTCTGCTGCCATTCAAGCCACTTTGGCTCCCTCTTCTCAGGGGCTCGTGTGAGGTCCCGTCCCTCACTGACCTGGGGGAGGCCCAGCTCACGGGCTCCTGAGCAATCCCCTCGGCTTCTGGGTCTAGCTGGAGCCTACGGGTGTGCAGACGCCTGTGCAGCAGACCTGTCAGTAGCTCCCTGCCTTGGCCTGGACCCTGCCTGGCCACACTGCGCTGCCCCTTGGTCTGTCTGCAGGCCCGTAGCACAGCTCTGAGGCTGGGCGCCCACCTGCTCCCTGGTCTTGGAAAGCTGTACTCTCAGGGCAGCACGTCCAGCCAGTGTCCAGACGAGTACTGCTGGGCTGAGGACGCTGCTGGGCCCTGGGGGTCTCCTGATGGCCCCTGGACGCAGGGCATCTTTACCAGGCCCCCTCCTGGTGGGCCTTCTCTGGCTGTCCACTCCCCACTCACCCAGGTGGCTCACGCCCCGCAGCCCCTCCTCCCGCCTGCCCGGGGGTGTGGGCCTGGCAGAGTTGAGGAGAGCACACCCTCCAGGGCAGATGGCCCTAGGCCAGGACCGGCTGGGGCCCTGGGCCACACGAGGAAGGGAGCTCCTGCTCAGGGCTGCACCCATGCTGCTGCTCAGCCTCCTGAAAGGTGTGTTTAAAATGGGACCAGCAGAGGCACCTCATCCTTGACGTGCCAACGAAGCTGACAATGAGACTAAGAATAACAGGCGTCTCTCCCGCAGGCGAGAGCGAGCTCAGGCTGCTTCCCCACGGCCGGCTCCTCCCCCAGCACCCAGGGGCGCAGAGCTGAGCAGGCGCTGGCACCCCTGGGCCAGCAGAGACTGCAGCAAACCCCACCTGACTGGCTCTAGGGCCAGTGGTTTTGGAGTGGACTGGGAGAGGGCAGCGAAGGGCCACTTGGGCCTGTCTTTCCTACTTCAGAACTGCTCTGGGACTTTCTCCTTGTGCCCCTGGCCGTCCTTGTCAGTGAGGGGCTGGCACGGTGGGGGAGTAGGCATCTCTCCCTGGCTCACAGCCGAGGGGTCTCCAGCCTGGAGCTAGGACACAGGCCCCAGAAGCCCCAGAGTCCCTTCCTCCATGGGTGGGGCTTGGAGGGAGGTCAGGAGCCAGGAGCAGAGGAGGTGGTCCAGCAGGCGGTAGGCCAGGTGAGGCCCCGTGCCCTTGCCGCCCACCTGCTCGCCGTGTCCACTGGCCTGTCAGGACATGCCTCAGCAGTGCCACCTGGGGCTCGGGGCTGGCATGGCCTACCCTGGGGCCCCATGCAAGGCCCTCCCACAGAGGGGCTGGCTGCCTCCTCCACTCCTGCCCCTGCCCACTCCACATGCCCCGGCTGCAGCCGCAGCACGCAGACCTGAGCCACGTAGGGCTTGTCAGGCGACAGGTCCCTGGTAGGCACAGGAACCTCAAGCCTAGAAGCACCCAGGGCACCAGGCTCCTCCTGTCTCTTCCCATCCGACCAAGCACCCTTCCAGCAAGGTGGGGCAAGGCCAGGAGCAGGCCGCAGGGCCACCTCCAGGTGGGGGTCTCTCCATCAGGGCCTGGCTTGGAGAGACAACAGAGGCAGGGTCCTCTCCAACCAGCTGCTCTGGGAGCAAGTGCCTGGGCCAAGGGCCATGGCCCCCATGCAGGTGGCAGCTCTGTCCCCCACAAGCCTGCAGGGTCCCATGTTGTCCATATTGCCCATATTGCCCTCTTGACAGGGCCTGGTACCCAGGATGGGAGCCAATGTTGAGGCTGACTTCCTGGGGGTCACCAAGGACCCTGCTCATCCTTCCTCTGGGCCTCAGGAGGCCAGCCTGGTCTCCAGTGCCCTGCTCATCTATCCCCAGGCCCAGAACAGGATGAGGCCCCAGTGTGTGGACAGCAGCCCCTGCAGGCCATGGTCCCCAGGGTCCCTGCACAGCACAGCTGCCCTCTGACGTGTGCGCTGGGAGCCCGGGCCCCTGCCTAGCGGTGCTCGGGTGCCCCAGGGTGGCCCCCGCAGCTTCTCATCTTCCTTCCCCTCCTGGGAGGCGGGAGGGAAGTGCTCATGCTCACAGGGGTCCTGCTCCTCGCCAGCTGCTTCCAGAAGGTGTTTGTGATCTGACTCCTGAAAACATCATCTGACTGACGGGCTCTGTCAGGCGGGCCTGTCAGCTGAGGCCAGGGCCCAAAGCCCCACAGCAGGGCAGGAGGCAGAGGTTCTCCAGACCCCCCTGCCAGGCTGGAACCCAGCATCTAAATGGGGAAATGAAGGGCCCTGGAAAATCCTCCCAGAGCACGTGGAGGCCTCCAAGCAAATGGAGGCCTGGGTCCAGGTCGAGTTCAAGAACAAGATTTCCCGGCCCCCAAACACACAGGGCAAAAACAAAACCACACGTACACGGCACCCACTTGCTCATACAAACATGCACACACCAGCCCCAGCCCCAGCCCATGGGGTGTGTCTGGGAGGGTCTGGTCTCCCTGCTCCACCACAGCACCCGGACACACACAGCCAGGACACACGTGGACAGTCCCCTTGCCCTGTCCCTGCAGCCTCCCTGAGGCCGTCACTGCAGCTGGGCTCCATGACTGTAAGGGTGGGAAACTACAGCCAGCCCCCAGGGCCCTCAGGGCACCACCCAGAACCTGACAACACCTCATCTTAGTGTGCCCTGCTGCCTGCATGGGTCACGTGGTGCCACACGGGCAGGCCCTCAGGTGACAACATGGAAGGTGCTGCGGGTGGCTGACACCAGCCTGCTCCTGGCCTGGCTCTGGCCACCTGCAGGATGCAAGGGCCTTGACCTGCTGAGAACATGGGCTGGGCCCTCCTCACAGGTGGCTCCAAATCCTGACCCTGCAGAAAAGAGCCTGGGACGGGGACGCCTGTAGAGCTGTGTTCCGGGCAGAGATGTCCCAGTGAGAAGCTGACGGGAGCAGGAGCCCTGGTGCCCTCTGGGACAGGGTGGGCAGCACCCTGCAGGAGCAGCAGAGGCGGGGCTGGAGCACTGCAACCCACTGGTAGTGGCCAGGCACCGGGTGGTCCCGCGGCTCCAGGCCTTGCTTCCACCCAGTGGGTGGAAGACCAGGCTTGCCATGCCTCCGCCTCCGTTCCTCGTCTTCCTGGGGAGGGCTGCCTGGACCGGAAGCCGCATGTGAGCGTTCCAAGTGCAGCTGCACTCGTCCCGGGGCCTGCGCCAGCGAGGCCTGGACCTCACACCTGCACCCCCACTGCCTGCTGTCCCATGGCCCAGTAGCTAAGGAGCGAGACCCACGGGCTCTTTCCCTTTGCAGCTGCCTGAGCAGTGGCACTCTGGGCACGCGGAGGCACGCGCAGGGCCGCCGGCCACAGTTCTTGGCACGCACTCACACTGGGCTGAGATGCTGCTCACATTTTTCTAGGTGTGTATAGTGGAAACAAAACCAAAATATTATCACAAGGCTAAGTTTGTTTTACAGCTGCCTGTGATATATGACGGTGCTTGTTTGGGCCTCATCTAAACAGCTTTCCCAAGCTCCCAGCCAGTGCCTCTCCTCCCCCCGCCTCTGGGCAGCCAAGTCTGAGGGTAACTCCAGAGGTTCTTCATGCAGCACCGGCGGGTGAGAAGCACCGACGGGTGGAGTCCCTTCAGCAGGAAACTGCAGGCACCCTGAGGTTCCAGGCCCAGTTTTCTCCTGGGCATAGTTGGACAAGTTCCAGTTCTTGGGGTTGACACTGGAGGAGAAAGAGACATTTTCCCAACAGAAGTGGTGTCCACCAAGGGCTTGGGATCCCTGTATTTGCTGTGACTAACCTGACCGTGTGGTCCAGAAGCCTTTGGAGCTGGTTTGTGAGAAGAATCTTGAAAAGTTTAGAGATGCAATTTGGAAAAAAACTTTAGAACATTATAGCTTAATGGAAAATTCTGGTGGGAGCTCAGACCAGAATGGAGATAGGACTGTGGACAGTAAAGATCGGGCTCAAAAGGTTGCAGAGCAGAAAGAGGCCTCTATTGGAAATTAGACGATAAGCCATTTGTGTTATGTTCTGGCAATGAAGTTGTCTGCATTTTGCCCATGTCGAGATTTTCTGTGAGGCTGAATTTAAAGGTGATGTACTAACTGATCTGGTGGAGGAAATTTCAAGGCAGCACAGCATTCAGGGAGTAGTGTGGATATTGCTGGTGGCTTTTAGCAAAGTTTATTATGATAATCAGGAGCAGAAAGCAGAGCAGAAATATTTGAAAAATTTGGTTTCACTAGAAAAGTTTTGAGTAAAACTGAGCCTAAGGAAAGTATGGTTGTTAAAGAAATTATAACCACTAAAGAAATGCTAAGTAATTTACCCAGAAAAAATAGGAAAGATGATTTGAGGGGATCCTAGGAATTGGCAAGACCACACCCATCTCAGGGTCAAGGGTGCCTCCTTTGAGAAGAGACCATGGGGGCACCCTGTGTGCACAGGGGTGCCTAGCAAGTTGTTTCACCGTGCTTGGCTGCCCAGGCCCTCAGAGGCTGCTGCAGCCACGGTCCCTGGAGGGGTGGCTACTGCTTAAGGTGGAGGCAGACCTAGGTGTCAGCCATGGGTGCAGGATGCTGGAGGTAGGGGTCAGGGAGGCTTCTACTGTGATTTCAAAAGGCCTCAGTGGCTTAAGGAGCCTCTGTTAACTTCTTGCTCCTGCATCAAGGCCACTGTGAGCCATCAACTCTGCTCAGCTTCACGTGGTCCTCACAGCAGGACCCAGCTGACCAGAGGCCACATGTGCAGACTAGTAACAATGCACCTCACACACATGAGCTGACAGGTGCTGTGCAGAGCACCTCCAGGGGCCTGCTGGAAGGCCTCTGCTGGGCTCAGCCAGGACGGGCACACAGCCAGGAAGTCCCTGCATCCCAGGAAGGTCAAATGGGAACAAAGGCTGCAGGTGAGCCACCCACGAGCAGGGGCAGTTTCCAAAACGAAGCCCCAGGAAGGAAATGTGGCAGGCTAAGGACTACTCTGTACCCTCACAAGACCCCAGGAACACAAAGTCCTGGGCCATGTGGAAATGAACAGACTCACCCCGCAGGCCTGGCAGGGAAAAACAATAAGGAGCTCAGGGCTTCTCAGCAGATGCAGGAAGCAGCTCGACAGGCTCCACCTCTTCTGAAAATGCTGCTCGGCCCAGAGGAGCAGGGCTTGCTCCTGTTCCAGGGGTCCAGGCAGAGAAGCCACAGCCTGGCCTAACTGGTAGAAGGTGTGGGTGAACACCTGGGGATGCATGTGCACACGCTCGCGGCCATCCCAGGGAGGGCTGGCGGCACGCAAACAGCAGTGTCCAGCTTGACTATTTGGTGGCTGTGTTTTTTGGCAGGTGTTTCTCTGAAGACTCTGGAAAATCCTGAGTGACTTCCCCAAGATCAAGGCCTGACACAGTGGGGATGGGACCCAACCAAGGGGAGGAAGGGAAGGAGGAGAGGAAGGACTGACTGTCCCACCTGGTACAGGGAAGCCCCTGCAGACAGTCAACAATCTCCTGACTGGACTGTGAGCTGTGGCCCAGGTGCCCACCCTGCCTGGCTGTTTTCCCACGGCCGAAGCTCTGTACATGACAAATCTCATTACAGAGTAATGACACCAACAGTAACAGACAGCAACCCAGAGATGAGCAAGGTGACCTACCTGTGGGCACTGCAGAGGCAAGCCCCTCCCCAGACATCCTGGCCAGGGACAGGCGAGTCATCCAGGGTGCCTGGCTGCTGCCCCAGGCCTTCCAGATACTCCTCCCTGAGCTTAACCCCCAGCCTGGGCCAAGGGTCAAGTTGCTGCAAGTAAACTTTCAGCTCTGCAGAGAGCCCCTTCCCCTCATCCATGCCCTGACACGCGGGGTCCCAGGAAGGGCCATTGGCAGTCCTGAAAGGTGTCTCAGGGAGGTTCCTGAGAAGAGGCACAGGGGATCCGCGCAGCCAGGAGGGGAAGGACAGGTCTGCAACAGGCAGGGGAATGGTCCCTGGAGGGGCCAGGAGGTGGTAAAGCAGACAGGAGTTCCTGTGGCTGGGTGGGAGAGCCCAGCGGGTTGCTGCAGATGAGCCATGTGCTCAGGCAAGGTGCTGGAGGTGGGGCTGGGCAGAGGCCCTGAGCCAAGCTATGGGGTGGACGGGCCTTCTGGAAGGCTGCAGGCCACCTCAGTGGGCAGTGTAAGACCCCAGCCCCAGAACAGGCCCACCTTGTGCCTGTCTCAGAGGGCTACACCTGCTCTGCCCTTGGGGAACAGCCAAGTAGCCTCAAGCCTCTCCCGGAATGGAGCCAAGGCCATAGGTCTTCAGGTCTCAGAGTGCGACGGAGACCCGGCCCCCCGGGGATGAGAGTTATCCAGCTGCTCTCAGGCATGCTTGTCCTGGCTGCGCCCAACCTAAGGGGTCTCCTGCTGGACGCTGCCCCCCAGGTGAGGCTGAGTAGGCTGTCATGCAGTCACTGCCCAGCCCTGCCGTCTGGGCAGGACTGGGTGCCACTGGGCTCAGCACCCATCTGGCAGGGTTCCTTGACCTCCTCACTGAGCGCTGGCAAGCAGCACATCGCTGTCACAGTGCTCTCTAGACTCGGAACCATCGGAGGCCACACACTGGGGATTCAGGTGCCCAAGCCACCCTCAAAGCACAGGTGGACAGACAGACCCTGGAGCCTGATCCTGTCCCCACACAGGCTGCAGAGTGGTTTACACTGACAAGCAGCCAAAGGCCCTCACAGTGGCCCCAGGGTGGCTGCCCAACTTCACCTCCAGAAGGGCCAAGGGTGAGGGGGCTCCCTGGCTGCACATCAGGGCCAACACACAGCCACATCATGCTGGAGTCCCGGGCATCTGAGCTGAGGCCCCGTGCTCATGGCCCCTGGGGCAGCCGCTCTCTGGAGCCCTACTTCCAGCCATGGCTCCCACCCCATCCAGGACGGAGCGATGGCTGGACCTGACCTGTGCCCATAGAGGGAGCGGTGCTCCAGGCCAGTCTAATGGCTGAGAGGAGGGGCTGGAACCCCATGGAGGGGCCGGGAGCACGTTCTACCCAAGAGCAAGGTGGGACAAAAACTGCCCTTCACCACAGGGCTTGGGGGCACAGAAGCTGGAGCTGGTGTGAGGTCCAGGGAACAGGCCCCGGGGAGGGCTCCCCAGCTCAGGCCCACCAGGGCCTCCACACCAGGCCTCTGTGCCAGTCAAGTGTCCTGCACCCTGTCTTGGCTGGTCCTTGCCCAGGCTGCTGGACGGGCCATAGGTTCTCGCCAGCTGTGGTGGGGCGGCTTCCTTGATTTTGAAAGTACTCAAGGTCCTCTGAGGCCATCGCAGGCCACCTCTCTACTCCAGGGGACAGGTGTTCTGCAGGGGCACGGGCCCCAGGGCTGTCTCCACAGGGTCAGCCCCAGCCCCAGCCCACTGCCTGGACCCCTCTCAACTTGGCTCTTCTGGAGAATGGGAGCTTCTCCTGCCCCGGTAGGATGTTCCCCCGCGGCCTGCAGTTCCGGGTCCTGTGGGGAGCAGCACCCTACGCAAAAGCTTTCTTGTCACCGGAGCATCTTGCTTTGGGACTTTGGACCCAAGCTCGGGCCATGAAGAGACAGTTGCTTGGAGGCGGCCCTCCTGCCACTGTCCCCAGAGCCAGGTCACTGCTCCTGCTGGATGCCTGCTGCCAGCCCAGCCCCTGCACATGTGCCCAGCACTGTGAAAAGCACCTGTGGGACCTGGACCTCCTCAGGACCATTCAAGCAGGGACCACGGACTGTGGTTGAGGACAGCTCCTGCTGAGAAGGTCCAGACCTTGAAGGTTTTGGTCACCGAGTGGGAACGCAGGGGGTCCTGTCAGGCCAACCCCTCCTGGGACCTTACAGCCTCCAGGAAGGGGGTCAGGTGCAGGGGCTGGTGGGCAGTCAGGGTTGCACCCAGCCCCCCAACCCCCCACTCTGCTGAAGAGCACTGTGGGTCCCACCTGCCTCCTCAAGCCCCACAGCAGCTCCAGATCCCGTTCTTCATGACTCAACAGGTGGCGCTGCGGGGGGCAGGACGTCCCTGTGGTGTCGGGAGCACAGGTGCACAGCTGGCTCCGCCGCTCGGGGCCTCCTGTTGTGGCCCGGCCCTGGCCTGTGTGCCCACCATCTGGCTGCAGGACAGGCACACCAGTGGCCCTGGCCCAGGGCACAGCCCCACCACAGCATCAGGAAGCATCCCCCACACAGATCACACCCTCAGGAGGTGGCCGGCTGCCCTGGCCAGATGTCTGTGACCTAGGGCAGGGTCCTGTGGTCAGGGACGGGGCGCTCCTGGGGGCAAGCTGGCTGTGCCGGACGGCGCTTCATCACTGTGGCTAAAATACATGACACAACTCAGAGGAAAGGTTTATTCTGGATCAGGGTTTGAGGTTCAGTCCATGGTCAGCGGCTCCATCGCCCTGGGCCTGAGCTGAGGCAGCGCTTCAAAACAGATGGACACGGTGGAGGAAAGCTGCTCAGCTCTCGGCTGCTGGACCAGGGGCAAGAAATGCCCTTCCAGGCTTGTCTCCCGTGACCTACCTGCTCCCCACTAAATGGGCTGATCCACTGATGAGGTCAGTCCCCACGATCCAACTACCATCTCAAACACCCACCACTGAGCACTGCTGCACCAGGGACCAACCCTGCAGCACCCGAAACTTTGCAGGCATTCCAGATCCAAACCATCACACCAGCCCTGGCCAGAGACCTAAGTGGACATTGCTGGGTGGGCCTCTAAGAAATGCTTTTACAAGAATATAGAAGTAACCTTCCTAGCTCCTCTTCCCATTTGTTCTGTCCTTCCTCCTGCCTGGAATGTGCATGTGATGGTTGGGGCTCAGGCAGCTACGTTTTAGAATGAGGGTGAAGTACAAGACAGTGGCGCCTGGGCTGCTGATGGCATCAGGAAGTCTTGCACTGCCCACTCACACAGGATGGGTCTCCTCTCCTCTGCAGCACGTGGCAGGGGCTGGCCAAAGATTATGCCAGAACAGATGGTTGAAGGAATGGGCGGGAGCCAGGCATGGCCCTGGGCCACAACTGGGCAGGCCGGGCTGGTCCAGTCAGATTCTGGGCCACATGCCAGAGCCACTCAGGGTCCCCAAGAGGCGAGAAGCAAGGCTGTAGGGACCCTTCCTGCAGAGCTGCGTGAGGCTGACCAAGGCCCAGCCTCCCCTCGCATCCCGCCAGGCAGTCAGAACCCTCTCCCCAGCCCAGGAGTGCAGCGGCCAGCCACGGTGGAGCACCAGAGCGCCCAGACCCGACAGGAGCAGGGGCGGGGGGCTGTGCCCTGGCAGAGGACACGGGCCCTGCATGCCACCTACCGTCACGCCTGGGGAACACCAGGGGCATCAGGATCCCTGCACGAAAACTTCTCTCCAGATGAGAAACCCAGGTGCCTGGGTGTGGGGGTGTGCACGAGGTGTGGGTGCGCCTCACTCGCTCCTGAGCCCAGGGCGGAGGCCCAGGGAGAGGGGTCACAGGCAGCCAAGAGAGCAGCTCCACACCGGGAACCTGGCACCCCATGCCTGGTGGGCCTCTGTCTCCCCACCTGGGAGTCCAGGCCCCACTGCCTGGGCCTCCCAGCTGGGCCTCCAGTCCTCAGCTCCAGAGCCTGCTCCAGGCACTGGTGACCAGAGGGATGAGGCCCCGCCCCAGGAGGCCTCACAGGACTGCAAAGCCCCTGCAGCTGTCACTCCAGAAGAAGTCTGGATTCAGAAACACAGGTGACTGCTCTTTTCCTGAGTGATACCCTACAAGGTTCTGAAATTTCAATTTCAGTCTTAAGGAAGACTCACACACAGCCCAGCTCCAGTGGGCCTGTAATCACTGTTTTAACTCGTTATTTTCACACCTTTAGAAGAAAAACAGCCAAACTGGGACTCTTGACTTTAAAATAGGGCCAGGGTCTGTGCAGGGGCCCAGGTCAGATGCCCCAGGAGCAGGGTTTCAGAGGAAGGGGGCGGGGCCAGCCTCCTGCCATCTACCAGCCTATAGCTACCAGCATCCTGGGAAGCCAAGCCAGGTCACAGGCCGCAGCAGAGAGTACACTGGAGGCTGGAGGCCTGGAGCCACCAGGGAGCCACATGCAGGCAGGGTCTGGGTGGTAGCCAGCACCTCCCAAGGTTTCGGATGATGTTATCACAGCACAAGGAACATTCCAGAAGCAGCACGCCTGCTGTGTGTTCAGCACTTGGCTCCTGGGCAGCACAGGAGCCTCACGGGCGTGTCCACCCAGGCCTGACCCCAGCCTGGGAGCCACGTCCATGTGGGCGTCTCACCCACCACCCGCTGTGCTGCGGGCCACTGCCCACCTGCCAGGGCAAGTCCCGTGACGTCTCACTGGCCTCACTCGACAGCCACACTGTGGCCCAGGCTGGGGTGGACGAGCCAGACAGCCCTTCTGAACAAAGCCGTGTGCAGAGGGTGGCCACGCCAACGGCCCTCAGTGTGAAGTGCGAGGCTGGGCAGGCCGGCCCCTCAGGGCTGGGGCGCGGGCCCTGCTGCTTCCAGGCCACCCCAGCCCACGCCATGAGCTGCAGCAGCGTCACTTGTCACCTCCACCTCCACCCAAGGCCCCCAGCCCTGGCAGCAGGGAAGGCGGCCAGGCTCTGAGCAGATGAAGACCGCAGGGGAGCTGCTGGGAGGAGCCAGGCGCAGGGCGGGCCCCCAGGCCTCCTCTCACTTGCCAGCAGCACCCCTCCAAAGGCCCCACACTGCGCAGAGCAGAACATGCAGGGGTGGAGGGGTGGGGCGGGGTGGGGGGCGCTCCACCTCCAGGAGGAGCCCTGCCGATGCCCATGGCCCCAAGCCCAGCACTGCTGTGTGCAGGTCCTCGCCAGCGTCACCAGCAGCTTTCCTCCCTGCCCCATGATGTCATGTGTCACCAGGCCGCGATGGGGGCTTCTAAAACCCCAGTGCCCCCTGGACATAGTGCACGCCTGTAATCCCAGAGGCTGAGGCAGGAGGATCAACAGTTCCAGGCCAGGGCTGGGGTTGTGGCTCAGTGGTAGAGCGCTTGCCTCGCATGCGTGAGGCACTGGGTTCGATCCTCAGCACCACATAAAAATAAGCAAAATAAAGATATTGTGTCCACCTACAACTAAAAAATAAAAATTAAAAAAAAAAGTTCCAGGCCAGCCTCAGCAATTAGTGAGACCCCATCTCAAAAAATGGGAAGGGCCGGGGCTGTGGCTCTGTGGTAGAGCACTTGCCTAGCACGTGTGAGGCACTGGGTTCAATTCTCAGCACCACATTTAAATAAATAAAATAAAGGTCCATTGGCAACTAAAAAATATTAAAATATATATATATAGGAAGGGTTGGGGTGTGGCTCAATGGTAAAGCACCCCTGAGTTCCATCCTCAGTACAAAAAAAAAGGGTCCTGATGCCCAAGACACCTCCAACCCAAGGACATCTTCAAAATTTCATGTCTACCAAGGACCTCAGAATGAGACCAAATTTGGAAAAGGGGTCACTGCAAACGTGACTGGTTAAGATGAGGTCAAGAGGAGTGAGATGTGACTGGTGTGCTCAGACACAGGGATGTGGCTGAAGCCATGGGACCCTGTTCCCCGGCAGAGTGCAGGGAGGGCAGCTGCTCCTGTGAGTGCCTGCCCAGCCTGTCCAACCATGGTGGGCGTGTGCCACGGGAACACTGCAGCCACACGGGAACTCATGCTTCACTCTGACACAGGCGTCCTGCCTGCCAGTTGCCAGCTGGGTACTGAATGTAGTTCCGACCTTGGCTTTTGCCACGCACACGGGTTTACTGGGATGGGAGCCTCTCCTAAGCCCAGGTGTCTGTAATCTGCCATGGCAGTCCCAGGATGCTGTTTGGCAACAGAGGCCCCCTGAGATGCGGGCCCCCTCACCCTGGAGCACAGCCCCAGGCTGCTTAAAGTCTGCCATGCTGCTTGTTAGGCAGCTGGTAACTGGGGCATGGCCACAGCAGGAGAGAAGGGCCCACAGTGGGCAGAGGCTGCTTTCTGGGGATGGTGTGTCTGGGGGTGCTGGGTGCAGCCTCGAGGTCTGCCAGCCACTGGGCCCTGGTACTCTCACCTTCCATCCCCAGAGCTTCACAAAGTTCCCTTCCAGTGGGCAGGCACAGTCCAGCTCCGGACAAAGGGAGTGCCGGGGCAGTGGCCCGGGGCCTGCCTGGAGACCTCCACTTGCGCTGGCTCCTTCCTCCACGTAGGCAAAATGCCAGGAGGATGAGCTTGAAAGGAGGGGCTCGTTCTGTCCCAGGGTTTCAGGCATGGTCGCCCGGCTGCACTTTGGGCCTGCGGTGGGAGTGTGCAGCAGAAGGGTCCGCTCATCTCACGGCAGGCAGCGAGGCGACAGAGGGAGAGGAGGGCTGGGGTCCTGACACCGCTTCAAGGGTACATCCCGGGCCTGACCTCCTCCCCACAGTGCCAGGCCTCTGGAGGGCCAAGGTTCCACTCTAGTAGCACCCTGCTCACCCACAGGCCCCACTCGCCAGGAGCCGTGTGCCAGCTCCTCCCACCGTGCCCCCCCAACCCCGCCCGCCTGGTAAGACGTCCAGAGCAGAGGCTGTGGCCTCTGCTGGTTAGGGAGGCACCAGGGCCCTGCTGAGCCTGGGGAAAGGGGGGTGGCTTTCATCTGCTGTTTACCCTTTAAGTCAGGAAACCAAGGGCTCCAGGGTCTAGAAGTCATGAAAACTGCTGAGCTACAGCTTCACTGAGACTCCCGGCACGCACCTCAGGGTCACCTCACGAAGACGGAGGGGCACAGCACCCCTGCAGCACGCTCAGGCCCGACGCCCTGCACGGGGGTGCGCCTGCTGCGCGGCCTAGGGAGGGCGGCCTGCCCACCCTGCCTGCACCGTCAGGCAGCTGCGAGGCCCACTGTGGGCGCGGGGTGCCCGCTTAGCTCCTCTCCCGTGTCCTCTGCTGCGGCTGCCCTGGGCCCTGGCTCCTGTCCCTGCTCCCAGCAAGCTGGAGGCTGCTTTTACAGCCTGTGCTTTGCTCTGCCCGCAGGACTCTGAAGGCAGCCCCAGTTCCCAGGCAGCAGCCAGGGCCCCGGCCCTGACAGGTGCATGACCAGGGGGTGGCCACGGGCCAGGACGGCCAGGTTGGACTGAAGCCATCTGCAGACCAGGAGGCAGGGGAGTTTTTTCTTCAACTAGCACATCATGGATACACATTCCCTAGGAAAAAACCTCAGGCTGTACCGAAAAGCATGAGGAACAGAGAGTCACCTGCAAACTGGCCACCGAGCCGTGTGGGGCTGTGTACACCCTCAAGGCCTGTCCACAGTGCCCACCTGTTCTTGTCCAGGGAAGGCACCAGCCCCACTCACTGGGCAGCCTCAGTGCAAGGCCATCCGCACCCAAGTGCACAGAGCACTGGGGGCAAGAAGCCGGGCAGCTGAGGGAGCCACACAGGGGCAAGGCCCAGGCGGGAGGGAGGGAGCCCCCAGGACTGCACGCTGTGAGCCGCACTGCGGGACTCGTCTGTGGGAGAGCTCGCCCCGCAGGCCCTGTCCCGGGGCCCTCCCTGTGACCAGGGCGCCCGTAGCGAGACTCCTCCTCAGACACCTTGGCTGCAGCAGGCATGGGTGGGGCCGTCAGTGGTGTCCAGGCGGCCTGAGGGCAGGCTCAGCAGACCCAGCCGTGGCCACCACAGGAGTGTGTCCCGGCCGGGGGTGGCTCGTCCGGAGGGGAGCGGGAGCAGCTGTCCTAGGGCCGGCCCAGCCATGGGAATGCAGGAGAGATTCCAAAGTGGAAGTGGACCCCTGGGAAGGGCCTGGAGACGCAGAGGAAGGAGTCCATGACGTCCTCCATTTGTTCTCAAGACTGCTCTTTGAAGCCCTGGGGAAGGATGTCCATCCAGGCTGAGGGCAGCTTCTGTCCACATGTGCATCCCTCAGAGCTCACAGCACACCACTGCCCTGGTCAGAGCTGGCTGCCACCTTCCAGCTGCATCTGGTGAGCCAGCTGCCGCCCTATGGCCAGCAGGGGGCTGGCTCTGTAGGCTGGGCTGGCCAGTAGCTCCTGAAATCGGGTCCTTTCTTCTTCACTGAAAGAATGGAGACCAAAGGTCAGCAGGTGGCAGGCCAGGAGTCCTCCCAGGCCCTGCAGAGAGAGGAGCCAAGGGCAAGCACTCAATACCCCAGGACGGACAGGACCAACCTCTTCCCAAACCCCAGACACTGGAGTGGACAGCAAAGGCCTGGCCACATGGAACACAGTGCTCAGTTCTCACGGTACCCTCAGCAAGTGGAGAGTGCCAGCCCTGGAGTCTCCTTGCAGCCTCATACCCACCTGTGGAGTTTAGACTGGGGGTTGCCCAGCGGGTCCAGGAGGGGCCTGACGGGCTCGTGCTAAGGTGGGAGCTGAGGACGGGCAGCGGCGGCAGCACACACGCCCCACAGACACTGCCTTACATAAGAGGTGCCTTTCTCCCCAGCGAGCCCAAAATAGACGCACACAAGAGCCGCGAGCAGGAGGGGAGGACACTGCTGTGGGCAGAGACGACTCCGAGGACCTGGGCGCCATGGCGACAGGCTGGTGCAGCCCCAGCCCAGGGCCAGGCCCTCTCACCCCTTCTCCCTAGCCCAGCATGGCCGTGCCACCCTCCAGGAGGCTCTGTACTCTGCACCCCAGCCAGGTGCCCCAGGGGATGACAAAGGAAACCTAAGTGCAAGTCCCACACGTGGAACCCTGGCTGGTGGCTCCAGGACAGGCTGTGCAGGGTCCACAGGGACGGCCGGAATGGGTGGGGATGGCCAAGCCCACCCTGTGACCTTGCCCCCAGACACCCAGGGTGAGGCCAGATGTTAACAATGCCTCGCACCCTGTAGCAGGGCTGCCACCTGGCCCAGGTGAGACCACTGGGACACTAGTCCCAAAGGCAAGGAATAAAGAGCCCAGTCACAGCCAGGACTCAGGCCTGGGCCACCCTGGCAGTGAGTTGGCTGGCTGGTGGAAAAGCCCTGAACTGGGTTCAGAAGTCTGGTGCCCCGGCCAAGGCCAGGGGCTGGCAGGGGAGCAGAGATGTCCCGGAGGTGCCATACATGTGGGGGGTACTGCCTGGACGCGGTGCGGGGCTCCTGGTACCTGCCGTCGCACTGCACCAGTGGGGGTACCCATCCACTGATGACAGCCCCTTCCTCAGCTTGGTGGCACCTGGCAGTGGAGACAGGGCTCGGACTACCTGCCCCCAGGAACACTGAGGCATGTGCCCAGCTAGTGCCCCTCGGGAACAGCCCCTGCCTCCACACGCAGGGAACGGGGCATACACTTCCCTCTGGGTCTTGGGGTCAAAGCAACCACTCTGCTCTGTGACCTGAGCACCCCATGAGGACTGGAAGGGTACCACAGACACGAAGGGAACCCAGTATTCTGGCTTCAAAACCAACCAAGTTGCTTCCTCTTCCCCTCAGATACTGCACACAAGCAACAGGAAGCCAAACTCGGCCTAACACGGCCAGGGTTCACCACCCCGAGCCGCCCCCAGATGCAGTGGGTCAACAGGGACAGGGGAGGCTGGAGCTAGGCAAGTCCTAAGAAGCAACTGCCCACCATGGCCACCCCCTATAGAAGCAGCTGCCCTGGGCAGGCTGGACTCCAAGAGAGGCAGGGCAGGGAGACAGACAGAGCATCCACCACAAGCCCAGCACCCATGGGAGGATTTTTTCCTACACGAACTACCTTCAAAGCTGCTGAGGAAGAAGTTGGTTCAAATCAGCTGAAATCTATAAAAAAGACACAAACTCAGGGCCAGAAAGTATCCAGAGTGAAATGGGTTAGAGGAGGATGTTTAGGAGACAAACGGGGAGGTCCGGGTGCCGCACGGGGTTTCTAGAGAAGGGCCAGGGGCTCAACACAAGCTCCCCACAGGAGCACCCAGACACCAAGCTCCCCATGCCATGAGGCACAGAGGGCCCGGCACACTGAGGAAGTGCACTCTGCCCAAAGAACTGCCTCAGCAGGATGGCCCAGGACAGACAGTCGCTCCTGAAGGGAGCAGGCACCTCACCCTCACCGGGTGTGAAAAAGGACAGACCCTGAGGCTGAACCAGGCCAAGAATTTCACTCAGCACAACACCTGGCACCAACTTCTGCAACCAATGGGTTCCTGGCCCTGATAAGGACAACACAGTGGGGTCTACCTGCAGCCAGGGTGGGTGCAGAAGCCCAAGCACATGCCCCAGCCAGCAGGGAAGGAAGAGGAGGAGCATCCACGGGGGGGTGGGGGTGGGGGGGTGGCAGATCCCCTGGGAGCACTGCCCACTGGGAGTTGGCTCCTGCACTCAGGGCCTGCCTGCAGGACACTCCAGGCACTTTTTTTTTTTTAGTTGTAGGTGGACACAATATCTTTATTGATTTATTTTTATGTGGTGCTGAGGATCGAACCCAGCGCCTCGCGCATGCAAGGCAAGCGCTCTACCACTGAGCCACAATCCCAGCCCCCCAGGCTCTGTCTTAAGGAAGGAAGAGAAGAGGGCCACATCGAGTCAAAATAGAAAACAAGAACAAAGCCGCAAGGGTGGCGAAGCTGGTACTCACAGCAGCTGCCGTCTCTGGGCTGCGCTCATCCGGCTGAGCTCGGCGGGCCTGGGTCGGCTGCTCACCTTGCTGTGGACAAAGAGAGGCCGTGTCAGCCCAGGACCCACTCACTCCCGAACCTGCTCTGCGCTCAGCTCACCCAGGCCCAGCCCCACCCATGTCCAGAGCTGACGTCCACACGTCTGGGGACTTGTCTTACCACTCCAAGATCCCATGTGACAGGGAAGGGCAACTACCGAGGGTGCACAGTTCCCGACTTGCACACGGAACCCTCCACCCCACCGGGCCTGAGCCGAGAGCATGCCATCCAGATGGGTAGCACAGTTGGCACCCTGGACCCAAGCGACCTAGTGGGACTGACTTCCAAGCAGAGCGCCTGCTGGGGAGGTCTACACTGGCCA
Organism: Xerus rutilus; assembly: GCA_028644305.1. Lineage (NCBI taxonomy): Eukaryota > Metazoa > Chordata > Mammalia > Rodentia > Sciuridae > Xerus > Xerus rutilus. Next base: position 118,393,251 of record CM053409.1, on the reverse strand, counting down.
TTGCTATGGCAGGCAAGTCCCCAACATCTGCCGTCTGTCCTCTGGCCTCTCTAGAGGGCCACGCTCTGTGACCATGGCGCACTGCACCTGCCACTCTGCTGTGACCCCCTACACAGGAGCTCAGGGATGCTCTGGCAGGAGCGATGCTGCCCATCACGAGGCTGGGCACAGGCCAGGCCACCATGACAGGATGCGTCCTGGGAAGCTCCCCGCCTCAGGGGGCCGGACTGAGGAGCAGCGGTCAGAGTGCCTGGGCACAGCTCCACAGCTCCTGGACAGCAGTGAGGGGCCCGCACACCCGCCCTGTGGTCTGGGGAAGGAAGACTGAGATGGGACACCTGCTGGGCAGGCAGGGGCAGAGACACTGCAGGGGAGGTGTCCCAGAGGAGGGACAGAAAAGAACCCAGCCCCAGGCCAGCACCTAAATTTAGCCTCCAGAACAGGAGACCTAATTTCTTATTCATGTTTCTTTTAAAATATGAATGAAAGACATTTTGTGTCTACTCAAAATAGTGCCTGAACTCCGGCTTTCTATTGCCCCAGCCCTGGCCCCTCTGGGGGAGGACAGTCAGGCTCAGGCTCAGATCCTCTCCTGCCCCAGAATTCCGGGGAGGCACCTCTGGTCCTCGGCTGCCGCTCATCCCTCTGGAGGCCCCAGGAAGCACCCAATGAGGCGAAGGTGGGTGGTGCGAGGAGCCACCGTGCAGGGGAGTTTCTCTCCCAGTGGGGTAAGTGGTGGCTCCTAAGCCTCACTGGCTGTGGGATCAAAGAGAGCTGGGGAGAGAGGCCAAGGGCCACTCCAAGCCTCACAGCACAGTGCAGGCCACAGGTCCTACAGGGTCCCGCAAGGGAGCCGAGGCGTCCTTTCCTGCATGCTGGTAACGTGCTGCTCAGGGCCTTCCGAGAGAATCTCATCCTTTACTGTTAACACGACAACTTCACCCCAGGAACCCTGTGGACACTGCAGAGCCCGTGGGGCACCTGCTGGGGACAGCTACTCAGGTGGCCCGTGGAGGACACCCTGAAGACCTGTTTGGAGAGAGCTCCAAACTTTCCCCAACCACCACCACACGAGCTCTGCTGGGCCCCATCGAGGATGTGGAGTGCGCCAGGCCATGTGACACGGGGCCAGGCCACAGGGCTGCCCGGCACCACTCCTCCAGCCTGCACCTGGGACATGGGGTGAAACGCTGGTCAGTAGGGCTGGTCAGCAACACGCCCTCTAGTCGCCTGGTGTGCCCTGTCTGATGGGACCCTTCCTCCTCCCTGCGAGGAACAGGCCTGGGCAAGATGTGAAGTAGCCCAGGGGAGGCTCCAAGCACACCGGGACCTTGGGGCTGATCCCCCAGAGCCCGCTGCCTGTCCACCTGGGTAGGTGCTCCTGGCTGCTGTCCTAGGTGCAAGGGGTCAACAGTGATGCTGGGAAAGCCATGTGTCCAAGTCCAGGGGGAGGGGATGGCTGAAGCCCATCCTGGCCTCCCTGCACTCTGCCGGCACGTCTTGATAACTTGGCTGGCTTTGGCCTTGCTGTGTAGGTGTGACCATGGGTGTGACCATGGGTGTGACCGCTCTTTAGGAGCCCAGCAAGACCTTCCAGACATAGCCAAGCCTGAGAGTGAGCAGTCGTGAGCCACCACTGGCAGCTGGTGTCAGTGGGGTCTCGGGAACCACTCCCCGCCAACCCCGCATGAGTGTGCACAGGCCAGCACACGCCGAGGGGCCAAGCAGCGAGGACTCCCGGGAGTGAGCAGAGCCCCAGTGCAGAGCTTGGCATCACCCTGTCCTAAGGCAAGGAACCAGGGCTTCCTGAGAGGCGGCTGGTGCGGGGTCTGGGCAGGAAAACATGAGCCACGAGCCCCTCCTGGCACCTGCAAGTGGGAAGCACTGAGCAGCACCCGCGACTCCACACTGACAGGCAGGCCAGAGTGGCCCAGGAGCCACTGCAGGAGGCTGGGACACCGTCAGCAACAGAAAGAGGCAGCACTGGACTAGAGCCCAAGTCCAAAACACACCTGTGAGTCCACACTGCCACAAGCAAGCGGCTGGTCAGCAAACAAGTGGGCAACAAAGCCCTCACCACGGCAGAATCCCATGTGATTTCTGCAGATCCGTGTCTTCGGGACACAGGAGCGTGGCTCCTCACCTGAGTGTGGGCCATGCAAAGCCACCTGCTTCCAGGGAGCACCGAGGAAAGGGACAGTCTCTGCAGAGAGACTTGCTGGGCACACCGCCCCAGGTGGCCCAGGGGCCAAGCATCATGGTGCCCAGTGAGGATGGTGTGTGCACTTGGCAGGATGTCACAATGCGGTATGTCACCTCTGGGGCTTCCTCCTGATACCCCTACCCCCACCCTATGCACAGGAACATGAGACGCACTCCATCTGAGGACACCTAACAAGTGCCCAACTCGCCCCCCCAGAACCGTCAAGGTCAAAGCCAAGGACAGCGAGAGCCTCAGAGGAGGAGGCAGCTAGGAGACACGAGGGCCAAACGTCACATGCTGCCCCTTGGGATCCTAGACAGGAGAGGACTTCAGGGAGCATCACTAGAAGTTCACTGTGCTCTGACCACACTGCGGTGCCCCCAGCGTGAGGACGGCAGCATGGCAGCAGGGGGTGCTGACAGGGAGCTGGGGCGCGGTCAACAGGGTGGGCTCTGCCACTGGCCTGAAGCTGCTCTCAGGAGGAGAGTCTGCCAGCGTCTGCCCACAGCCAAGACAGGCCCCGCCGGGGGTGCTCAGGAGGGCAGGGACACAACAGAGAGGAGACTGCAGAGGAAGCTGTCCAGGCCGGGCAGGCGGGGCCGCCCTCCTCGGCCAGCAGCCCTGCCCAGCACTTGGCAGCACCAACACACCCCTCCTCAGCGGGTGGCGGGCTGTTGACGAAGCTCTCTCCCTGCTGGGAGCCAAGCACATTTTTCAGATGAGAAAACTGAAAAGAGGGAAGGGACCCTTGACCAGGGTCACATTTTTACTCCAGAACCAGGAATGGAATCTGCACTGCCGGTGCTGTCCAGCCATCCAGTCTCGACCCGGTGGCAGCAACTCGTCTGGACCAAATGTTCTGGGAGCTTCTGTGTCGGGAAGCTGGCCCGTGACCATCTGGCTCCGTGGCTTGTCACCCACCAGCCCTGCGAAAGGGCGGGTCCCTCATCTAACTGCACACAGCCCCTGCTTCTCCTCAGATGGAAATTCAGTAGGAGAAAGAATTATTTTTAAAGAGGCAAAATTAGAAATGACAGAAATAAATGATGAAAAGTCCAGCAACTGTGACAGAACAGAAAGCCCCAACGCTTCCCATCTGTCCCCTAAAGCAGAGGCCACAGCTCCTCACCTCCAGCCCATCCACGCGTGCCCAGGCCAGGCCTGCCCTGCGCAGTCTCCCCTCGCTGCCTGAGGAGGGTGAGCTGGGCTCTGCACCGAGTCTGCGGGCGGCTTCCACGCTCATGCTGGGCACCCCTGCCCCCCGGGGTGCCCTCTGCAGGAAGTGCGGGGAGCATTGTGGGTGGATGTGAGGCGTCCCCAAAGCTCCTGTCAGTGCAGGGGTGTCCGCAGCGAGCCGGCTGGACCCTGGTGCGAACGACTGGCTGGTGTTCACTGCGGGCAGGCGGGTGGGCCCGGGGCTGCCTGGACAGAGCGTCTCCACCACGCCTTCCGCCAGCTCGCCCACCCCTCCTCAGGCCCAGAGAATGGAGCCAGCCGTACCAACTGAGACCCCTAAAACCATGAACCCAAAGGAAACCGTTCCCCTGTGTTCCTGTCGGTACTGTGATCACAGGGACTAACCCAGGGAGGGAGAACGTGGCCAGCGGTTGGCGAAGGTCAACCGGGAAACGGAGGCCATGACAGCAGGGAGACGCGTGGCATCCGTGGAGGCTGAGAGGCTCGGGCACGCGCGAAGGCTGGGGCAGCAATGAGACCAGCCGCCCGAGCCAAGAGGGCAGCAGCGTGAGAGAGCTGTCGCTGCCAGGCCACAGGCTGCGCTGCTCCAGGCTGCCCACACCGTGTGCCTCGGGGGCAAGCACAACTCAAGCTCTGGTTCACGCCCCTGGCCCCCCTCTCCCCTTCGGACACATGTCCTCTGGCCACAGCTCTGGAAGGGCCAGCCTATGCTGGACACTCACCCTCTGGTTTGCTGCCGGCTGCCTGCCTCCAGCGCCTGAAGCTCGGGCAGGGCGTCCCTCAGGGGGTGCAGGTCCCCCACCACAGCCGTGGCCCTGCGTCTCCGCTCCTCCTTGAGCTTCTGCTCTGCCAGCTTCATGGCTTCAATTTCTGAAGCAGAGGAGACAACAGTTAGGCACAGAGTAGAAGCCAAACAATAGACAGAGCCTAGAGCCTCAGTGGCCACCTGTGTGACATACCCAGAGGGGCCCAGACCCAGGCCCGCCAGCCCTGACCCTGGCTCTGCCTCCTTCATGCAGGTAGGCAACACCCCATCTCCTGCCGTCCCCTGCACCCGCTCCTGAGGCCTGGGGAGGGACGGCTCTGAATTAGTTTCCCCGTAAGCACAGAGGCACACTTTTTAGTTACAGGCTGGTTATGAGCCTGGAGCTGTGGCAGCGAAGACTGCTTCCTGTGCACAGGGATGCTGGTGCAGGGCCTGGGCACGGGACTGGGGAGTGGGCATGCAGGGACAACAGCAGAGCACGCCCTGGGCGTGGCACCTACAGCCCACCAACAGGAGAGCCACGCCCTGGGTGACTGGGACCAGCATGACTCTCCGAGCCCTCAGGAGGGAGAAAGAGCCCATGTGGGGAGTGGGGCACACAGCAGGCCAAGCAGTGCAACACAACAGTTAGTGGGGAGGGATCACAGGGACAGAGGGAAGGCCCAGTGGGCAGAGTGGCAAGGGCCAGAGGCACAAAGGCGAGGTGCAGGCTCCCTGTACAAGGGATTGCAGGGCATGGAGGCAGAAGGCCCAGCCTCGGGATCTGATTTTCATCTTCACAACAGCTATGAAGACGTGTTCCAGCATGCTATCTGCCTGCATGTGGCTGGTGGGAAGTGTGCAGATCCTGGACAAAACCCTCCTCCCAGGCGCTCCAGCAGACAAGGCCCCATCACTCAGCACTTCACCAAAACCAGTCTCTCTTCATGGGAGCCAACACACCCTGGAGAGCTGGACCGGCCCTGGGAGGAAGGAAGGCAGGGAGCAGGCAAGGCTGCTCCAGGGCAAGGGCCCTTGGAGGCTGCAGACCCCACAACAAGGAGAGCATGGCAGAGGCCTGTTGTGCCCTTGAAGACAGACGCAAAGCCCCAACACACGGGCAGCAGGAGTGCCCGACTTGGCGATGCACGGCATGCAAGGACGGTTCAGTGACGGGGAGGTCGTGACTCCCCACAGCGCTGCCTGAGGGGTGACCACAGGGGAGAGGCCTGCCACTGCAAGGAGAGGCAGGAACAGAGCTGCTGAACTTCACCACCAACCATGGTAAAGGGTCAATGATGCCACCAACAGAAGGAGCTCCCCAGAAGAAGCCCTGCCAGAAGCCCACAGCAAACACCAGAAGACTACAGGATGGACTCGGTGCAAGGCGAGGAGGACTGCAGGCTCGTGGCACTCCCACCTGGAGGCTCGATGCCACAGACAGACGGTGTGGGGGACGTGCGCAGCCAGCGGCTGCGTGGGCAGGGCCCTCCTGCGCTCTTCCCGATTAACCATGATGTGATGCGGCCTCAAGCAACAGTCAGCAGAACTTTAACCAGACCCCTGAAGCTCATTCTCAATGTTACTTTTTTAAAAAGACTCAATGCATAAGAATGGTCAAACTGTTTTTTAAATAGAAAGGGTAGCAAGAGAGCAGGACGCCAGCAGAGTCGGAAGCAGTGCATGCAGCAAGGCGCAGGGGCGTGAGCACCAGGCCCAGCAGAGAGCAGGGGGCTGCCCCACCTCCTGCTCACCCTGCCTCTGAGATCAGCTGCAGGTCCAGCTCAGCAACACAGAGAAGCAGAGAGGAAGCAAAGGTGAAAAGGCCACAGTGCGAGCTGCTAACCAGCAGACATCAAGGAAAAGAGAACCCAAGCTACAGGGACACGGCTCGCCTGTGGGACTGGTGCACTTGACAAGTGACGAGGACCACTGCAAGGGGGACGGGGGCAGCAGTGGGCGCGGTGGCCAGGCAGGGCTAGGGGCGGCACAGGGAGTCAGGGGACCTGGCCAACTCTCAAGGGCCGCCGTCCTCTGGCGCCCCTGCCCAGGGGCATGAGGACCACAGGCCTGGTGATCTGGTGGCCCTGCTGCAGGCATCAGTGAGCAAAGCAGAGCACAGGGATGGAGAGCAAAGGGGGAGGCTGAGCACCCAGGAGAAATGGGAAGGGCGGGGACACGAGCTAGTCCTAAAGGCCACAGGAACAAGCCAGTGTGGTCCAGGGACAGAAGAGCCATGTCCTGACGGAGTTCAACACATCTCAATCCTCAGCACACCTGCAGAAAACACACATTCCCAACTACTTAGAGGATCCATAGCTACCAGACCTCACATGTAACTTCACTGAGATCATAGGACACAAAATTAGTATTTTTTTAAAAAAATCAAAATACTCAGTATACTAGAAGTGAGAGAAAAATTCCACTTACAATAGCATTGAAAACTATAAAATACTGAGCAGTAAGTTTGTCTAAAGCAAACACACACAAAACCCCTCTATACTGAAAAGTACATAACACTGATGATGGAAATCAAAGAAAATCTAAGTGTTGAAATACACCATGTTCATGGACTCAAAGAGCCACTGTTGTGCAAAGGCAATGCTCCTCAACTTGACCTATAGCATAAACACAATGCAATCCCAATCATAACTGCTGCTGCTGTTTCTAAAGAAAGTGATGTGCTAATGGTCAAAATTATAGGGAAATGCCAAGAACCAAGAATACCTAGAGCAACCTCAAGACAGAGCCGCTGAAATGGAGGATGTGCGTGCCTGCCTTCCAGCCTCACCTGCAGCTGCCTGCAGCTGCCATAACCCAGACAGGATGCCCTTGCCAAGGCGCAGCTCAGACCCACTAGCCCACAGCGGGCAGCATGAATGACCCCACTAACGCACTAGCCCACAGCGGGCAGCGTGAACGGCCCCACTAGCCCACAGCGGGCAGCGTGAATGACCCCACTAACCCACTAGCCCACAGTGGCCGGCGTGAATGACCCCACTAGCCTACAGGGGGCAGCGTGAACGGCCCCACTAGCCCACAGGGGGCAGCGTGAACGGCCCCACTAGCCCACAGCGGCAGCGTGAACGGCCCCACTAGCTCACAGCGGCAGCGTGAACATAAAACCAGACCCCACAGCTTTCACAGAAAACACTCCTGTGACCCGGGATGAGGCAAAGACACACACACACAAAGAAAATATAAAAGAAACTTCTTGAAATTAAACTCCTGTCATCAAACATTTTTTCCCTAAGAAAACAAACAGATAAGCCATGATCTGCAAGAAATATTTGCAAGATTCACAACTGACCAAGGACTAGTCCCCAGGACTTATGGGGAAAGTTAGAGCTCAATAATAAAAAGGCAAAGGGCCTCAGGACAAACGAACGTCACTGAAGACAGAGTACATGCACAGGCCAGGGTCCCTAGGCAGCGGCCCGAAGACATCCCTCCCAGGCTACAGGCTGCCAGAACCTCCCACAATGTCACTGGGGTGTGAGTGACAACTACTTCAGCATGCATCTGGCAGTGGCCTAGACACTGAACACACACCTACCCTACAAGCCCACGTTCTGTTCCTAAGTGTTTACACAAGAGAAATGAAAACCTGTCCAAGAAAGACTTGAAAAGAATGTGCATTACAGCCTTGTTCACAGTGGCCCAAAACGGGCAAAGCCAGGTGCCCACCAACAGGTGACTGGGCCACAGACAGAGATGCTTCTCAGCCATGAGGGGCAGGCTATTGCAACGGGCAACTTCTAGCCTGGCAAGAAGGCAGACACGAGCACACCCCACAGGACTTGGCTCACCGGAGTTGCCAAACCTGGCCTACAGTCACAGCTGCCCCCTGGTGCTCCCTCTGGCAGCTGGGCAGGGAACTGTCCAGAAGGAAGGAACCTCTGGGTGGTGGGACAGGTCAGTGCCCTGAAGAGACTTCAGCTAAGGAGTGTTCTCACACCAGCATTCAATGTATGTAAATAAAATCTTCAAAAGGAAAAAAAAATAAGTCTCCATAAACCAAATGAACTCTGCCAGAATTATTTGGTGGGAAGCCTACTGAAGCCTGCAACTTACTTTGAAATCATTAGAAAAAAGTGTTGATGGATGGACAGACAGGAATGGATAAATAGTTACATAATAAGGAAAGTGTTGGTTGTGAAATCTATGTGGTGAGTACAGGGGTGTCCACTATAAAATTCTTCCCACTTATCTGAATCAAGTTTTTGAAATAAAAATATTAAGTAAAAACAACTTGGGAGATGTAGCTGTGGCTGTACTCAGAGGCCAACGAACAGCTTTTCATTTCTAATGAAAACAGATGAACTAGGTCATTCAAACAAGTCTACAGAAAGCCAGCACATAAGATTAATAAAATAGTCATTCAGAAAACAAGAGTAAGAATGACAAAATTACAAATTTTTTGTACTGGATGAGATAAGATTTCACTAATCAGGAGTGGTGGGGGTGCAAAGACAGGCTGATGGAGAGGACATAGCAGGTACTTAGGAACAGCAAAGCACACATGTCCTTGGTCTGGCATCAAGGTTTATAGAGCTGATTCAGTTATTTCACGGGAAGACATGAGCAGCAAAAATCAACTCCAAGGCATAACAAAATGACCTGGCTCAGAGATGAAAACTTACACAACCCAAAGATGTGTAAGAACTACAGCCCAGCTGGGCACAGTGGCCAGGCCTGCAATCCTAGCAACTCTGCAGGCCGAGGCAGGAGAATCCAAGTTGAAGGGCAACCTTGGAAACTTAATGAGACTCTGTCTCAAAATTTAAAAAATAGAAAGAGCTGGGATGTGGCTCAGTGGTTAAGTGTCTCTGAGTTCAATCCCCAGTACCAAAAATTTAAAAAATTATAGCTCAGAAATGTTCAATGGCCCAGATCCATTAACTTTTCCAGATCTACCTTACTAAGAGTATTTTGTATAACTCTGATAAGGAATTGTGAACAAGAAAATGAAGGAATGAATCATTTCTTTAAAAAGTGGGGGAAAACATGAAATTAGTAATTATGGAAGAAACCGACAAAATGCCCCAAGTACTGCCTCTGAAAAACATACACTTTCTTTAGAGTCTTCAAGAGTAACATGACCCATATTTCAACATGTGAGAACATGAAGAACAAGTTCCAAATTAATTTTATAAGGTTGGCAGAACAACACCAAAAACATAACTAAGAAAAAATCATAAACAATTTTTTTTGTATTTTTCTAGGAAAGAAGAAAATCTTTAGAAAAACATTAGCGAGTGTCCAGCATCATGAATAACTACATTTTCCAAAGCCAAAGGAGAGGGAGGTGTGGCCTGCCGGGAGAGGTCTGGCTGGGCCGCAGCAGAGCTGCCTCACGAGGCCCTGGAGGAGGACCCAGGCCCCCTGCTGCTTCTGTGCCTCAGCATTTGTCATGGGAACCACAAACAAGTCATCTTGACCAACAAGGGGCCGAGTGCAGCAGCTTTCCAAGGGAGCAGAACCTGGCCCTGAGGTGCTCACAGAGGTGGGCGGCTACACCCACTCCGGGACAGCTCACTGCACACTGCTGTCGACCAGGCCTGCCCAGTGCCCTCCTGCACCTCAGTGGTCAGTGGGTCACAGCAGTGGTCATGCGGCTGAAGGATCCCCCTTCAGTGTCTGCCCCTGGCTCCTGGTGGGGTGCCCCCGAGTGCAGAACAGGTCTAGTGCTCCTGGTGCAGAAGCTCAGTTACGTGATCTGGGCAGAGGAGCCGCCGACTTAAGAGTGAGGCT
>CM053409.1:118370030-118383252 GCA_028644305.1 Xerus rutilus | reverse complement strand
AAAAATAAAAAAATAAAAAAATAAAAAAAATAAAAAAAAAAAAAAAGAGTGAGGCTGATATGGGTACCCAGCAGACAGGGTGTGGACTTACTCTGCAGCCATCGCTCGCGACGCAGCCTCAGTTTCTCCTTCTTGGGCAAAATGGCCTTTGCCTCAGCACCTGAGGAGAGAGGGTCGGTGAATGAGTAAGGAGCATCCAGACAGTTTCTGCTCAAACAGGCAGGCGGAGCCCCCACAGGGAGCCTGAAGTCAAGGCTGGGCAGCAGTGCCCCTTGCCCAGGCTGCTGTGGCTCACAGCAGCTGGGCCATGCCAGCCGCCAGCCTCCACAGGCCACACATGGCACTGGGGACAGCTCAGTGTGCTGGCACAACCAGGTTGGCTCTTTAAGCACTCTAAGGCGATGGCCACTGACTCCGGGGACTGCCCCAGAAAGCCCAGGCTGGTATTACTAACCAGGAAGCCTTCCCTTTATCTGACCCACCCCAAGCTGACCTTCAGGACTGACTGCAGGACAGCCACACACTAATGATGATGAAAGGCTCACAAGGAGGAACATGAAAGGGGGCAGAAGCCTGCAGACGGGCAGCGGGCTCTCCAAGGAGATAAGCCCCTGAGAACACACGTGTTCTTCAAGCCTGGACAGGAAGGCAACTGCAGCCCAGTGTCTGCTCTTGGCTGCACCTCAAGGATGTGTGCCAGGGACTGAAGGAACATCATCTGTTGGTCCCACAGCGTCAGGGTCCTGGGACTCCATCTAGGAAAGCTCAGCCTGCACCACATTCCCAGTGAAGGAAGACACTGAGGATTCCTGGTGGGGTGGGGTGCTGAGGCGGCCAGGCTGGACACCTTCACTGCAGAGATCCTCAATCCTGGCCTTGTGCCCACTGGCCCCGTCTAGTCTCTGGGGGATGAGAGCACTCCGCCGTCATCCTGCTGCTTGTCGCTTCCACACCCAGATGGACCACACCCAAACGGACACACCTTCAGCTGTGCCACACCCGCGGCCTCCCCACATGCTGCACCTCAGAGCGGGTTCTGGAGGCGAGCACACTGTCCTGGGGCGGGGCATGGTGGGGGTGGGTGCGCTTCTCTAAGCTCAGACAAGTGAGCAGCCTGCGGCCCTGCAGCCGCATCAGTACAGGCACCCGGTCCCAAGCCCTGCCAGCCACTTCTCAAGGCAATCCACTCAGCACAGCCCACGTGGCTCCGGGGCAGTGGAAGAAGCACAAGCTGGGCCTACCCAGGGAGGGCCGCTGTCCCCTGCATGGTGGAGGTCCCAGCCACACTGCAGTGCCCCAGAGCCTCAGCCAGGGGGCTGTGCATTCATTCAGGGATGGTCTAGAGAAAGTTGGGGCAGCGTGTGCCAGGCTACAGACAAAGGCCCAGGGACAGCTCTGAGAGCTCCTTCCAGCTTCCAGTCAAGGGCTGCCAAGCACCCTGTGCCCCTCTACCACTAACCTACATCCCCTCCCCCCCAGGCCCCAGGGTGGCCCTGAACTTGGGATCCTCCTGCCTCAGCCTCCGGGTTGCTGGGCATACAGGAGTGCACCACTGCACCCAGCTCCGACTGATGTTCTTAAAACCACAGGTTGCAGACACAGACAACCTGAGAGAAGATGCCGTCTATAAGCCTAGGAGATAGGGCTCAGAAGAAACCAGGCTTGGGGGACAGTAAACTGCCATTGAAGCCACAGGGCCTACAATGCTGCTGAGGCAGCTGAGCAGCCTCAGGAAAGATGTAGAGCACTGTGCCTCCGCTCTCAGCCAGCTACAGGCCTCGCCTCCCCAAGGCCCACCACTGCCATCACCCGTCACCTGTGAAGGCAGAGGGCCACTCTGTGAGCTCATGTAACACCTGAAGCCACTCAGAACTAGCCACGCTTCATGAGGAAACTGATGAGCCGGGTGCGCTGCTGCCTGCCTGTAATCCCAGCGACTCGGGAGGCTGGGGCCCTAAGCAACTTAGTGAGACCCTGTCTCAAAAAAATAAAAAGGGCTGGGCTGTAGCTCAGTGGTAAAGCACTCCTGCTAAATCCCCAGTACAAAAAACAAACCCCTGAAACCCTGATGACTTGGCCCCACTTCACAATGGGAAGACCGAGGCTCAAAAGGGGCAATGACGTGTCCAGGGTCAAGGGAGCTAGTGTGATGAGGATCGCAATGCAGCATGACAGCCGGCCTGGTCAGAGATGTGGGCAGTCTCAGTCTGGGCCGAGTGACTTCACCTGTGCCCAAGGGACCACACTGCTGAAGGGATCCTGGGACATGGGATTTCTAAGTCTAGCCCCCCAAATAGACCAGGACTCAATCCGTGGTCATAGGTGTAGCTTCACTGAGCTACAAGGAAGTGCCCTTGGCCCCCAAGTGTAGGATGTGGGGCTTCCCAGGCCCATCATGTCCACCTGCCCCCAGAGCACAGACCCGAGGCAAGACCAAACATCATGTGCTCTGTCGTGCCCTCAGCTGGCCTGTCCCACATTAACCAGAAGTTAACTGATGCTGGACACAGGTTGGACAAGCCAGCCCTGCAGAGGCCTGAGCAATCTGGAGCCTCAGGCAGCTCTAAGACTTGCACTGCAGAGAGCCACAGGTCAGACAGTGCCCAGATGGACTACAACCAGCTAGGGGACACTACCCATGGCCATTGCAGCACTTTGTGCTCCTTGGTGCACAAGCAGGATTGAGGAGAGGCAGGACCAACCAGTGGGGACCAACCAGTGGGGAGCAGTTGAGTGTAGGACAAGGGACCCCTCACTTGTTACTGAGGCCCTCAGAGCCCCTGTGTACTCAGGCAATGGGTGGAATGAACTTCTGCCATGACATGTAAGTTTGTGTTATAAAGAGAGAATGTCACCACCTCTGGAATTCTTTGAACCTTTGGAGAAAAATACCACCCTACAGGGAGCCCCAGCAAGGTGCCCCGCTTGCTCAGTCCTGCAGGGAAAGGAGCCTCACTGGCTGGGCACACAGTACGGGGGATGAGCTCACTGTGTGTGGCTCTCTGCTCCAGTCTGCTGCAGAGCAGAGCAAGCAGAGCACTCTGTGTCCTCAGCCTTGACTGACTGTCCCCAGGTGCCATGGTTGCAGCCTCAGACCCACTCTCCCAGAACATGCCCACACGAGACTGTCTCCTGACTTCTGATGCATGCAGATTTTCCTGGCCAGCACAACAAAGAACTCACGGTGTCTAAGGACAAATAAAGCAGAAGCAAGTTCCATCAAGCTGCATCAGACATCACTTCAAGAACAGGCACAAACCTCTATGCCCTGACTCCCAGGGGGACTCAGACCCTCCCCAGAGCTATGACTGTCTGTCCATGCTTCCAGATGTGCCTGGAGCCAGCTTGCTCTCCTCTTCACTCACCCTTGCCCTCTCACTGCCCACCTGATGGAGAGGCTAGAATTGTGCACACTTCAGCCCAGGCACAAAGGGCAGCAGGGGTGGGAATGGGGAGGTGAAGGGCAAGCAGCAGGGCCCAGAGCTCCGCACAGCTGCTCCTCTGGCTGATGGGACAGACCTCCTGGTGCATGGCACCCCAGCAGGCAGAGGCGGGGTGGCAGATCTGTGCAGGTGTCAGTGGCCTAGGAGAGCAGGGAGGGTAAGGTCTCCATGCAGCTGGCACAGCGTCCAGGCACAAGTAAGGTGCTAACAGATCCTGGACGTTGGGAGTCAGGGATGCTGTGGGGCTCAGGGTATCTAGGGCATGTGGCGACCTGGGAGAACAGGAGTGGTCCAGCAAGGACAGTGCAGGACGGGAAGACGGCAGCTTCATGTGGAATGCCCAATGGTGGCAGGTCCCAAACAGAGCAGGAATGAATTCTCTCTAGGTGATTCCTGCAACTTTTCTGTAATTCTGAAATTACTTCAAAAGAAAAGAATCTAGGACCAGTGGAAACTGACCCAAACAGTAACCTGCCTATGCCATGCTGAAATGAAGGAAGCTGGAGCAGGCCGGGTCAGGAATTCTGGCATGCTCCCCTCTAGCCCTGGCCCCTGGGAGCTCCCAAGCACCCATCTCCATGGTACCAGGGAAACAGGAACCAAACAGGCCATTCCCGCAGACACCGACCGGGGTGTGGAATGCTGACACCCTACAAAGGCTGCCTGGGGCCGCTGCAGCAGTCCAGGGGGCTGCCCACTCTGTAGGATGCAGGTTGCTTTGTGGGCTGACATCTGCCCCTACCTCCTTAGCTTTTGGACAAACTCGTGGTCAGCTGGTCAAGTGAAATGCCCAGAGGTTTATGAGGCTGCCACCCCTGACAGCTCTGTGGGCACAAAACCAGGCCCAGAATCTCACAGTGACAGGACAGGTGTGTACACACCATGCTGAGGAGAAGGGGCCATGTGTGACGTCAGCTGGGCTATTCTGGCGTCTCAGCTCTGAACAAGGCACACAAAACAAGCAAACTGGTGACTGCTGCCAAGCACAGGCCACTCTGCGAGAGCCACTGCAGCAGCAGTGGCTGAGATGCAGGCCCTGTCCCAGTCACATCAGCACCTGGCCCAGTGCCTGGGGACAGGGTAGGCCAGCAGCACTTCTGAAGGGGACAAAGGGACACAGCGACGGCCTCGCGGGCACACCTTCCCAGCCTGAGCTTCTTTACCAGAGACTAAGACGCGGAGCAGTGTCAGAGTCCAGGGCAGGCCTGCCCAATCTGCAGCACCCTGCGACCCAACACGCCTCAGCAGTCCAGTCCACACCACGCCAGGTCCCCAATGTGTCGGCTGTCCATTTTGCTATGATAAAATATTTGAGATAAACAGCTTAAAGGAGGAAAGACTTTTGGCTCATGGATTCAGAGGCTCCAGGCATGGTCTGTGCCCTCTGCTGTGGGCCCGTGGCAAAGTGGAACCTCACAGCTGCGCACATGTGCTGGAGCACAGCCGAGCATCATAGCAGCAGGAAGCTGGGGAGGAGGCTGGGCTGGGGCTCAGTGGCGAGCAGGGGCTCGCACGTGTGAGGCCCTGGGCTCCATCCTCGGCAACACATAACAATAAATAAATAAAATAAAAGTATTGTGTCCATCTACAACTAAAAAAAAAAATTTTTTTAAATATTTTTTTAGTTGTAGATGGACACAATGTCTTTATTTTATTGCTTTGTATGTGGTGCTGAGGATCGAACCCAGGGCCTCACGCATGCGAGGCAAGCGCTCTACCGCTGAGCCACAATCCCAGCCCCCTAAAAAAATATTAAAAAAAAAAAAAAAAAAGATCCGAACTGTAACATCTCCATTAAACTAAACCCCATGGAACCCTAGCCAGTGTGGGGCCAGTCATTTCCTCAATGGCTCTAAAAATTACCTCCCTGCTTCTCCCTGGGAGGCCCATTTCTCAAAAGTCCAAGATGTCCAGGGCCCCGACAGGCATCAGCTAGGACTGCCCAGTGCTGCCCAAGCCCAGGACAGGTCTCAGTGTAGGGAAAATGCTCGGGAGAACTGATGGCTTACCCCCAGCAGAAGCCTCTGGGGCTGGCCGTGATGACTGCAGCTGACCATCCGAGAAGGTTAAGGAGGACACAAGCACTGCTTAGTGCAAGCACTCCCTGCAGTCTGGGCCACGTGCCTGCCCTGGATTGAAATTCAGCACACCAGCGCCTCCTGGTGACCACACAGAAGCACAGCAGATGGGTGGAGGTGCAGATGAGGTTAGAGCGGGGGCCCAGGCTGAACTCTCACCGGACACCAAGCCTGGGCCACACCCCACATCACAATTCTTCTCTGAAGCCTCATGAGGGCCCAGAAGGCAGCTGCCAGGGCCAGCACCGCCCAAGGTCACTGGGGTTTCCGGGGCCCCCAAAGGGCTCCAGCTGATGACAGCGCTGGCTGGCAGAGGGAGAACAGCCTCTCTGACCTTGACCCTGGAAGCACCCACCATGGCCCTGTCTCCGCAAGTGGCTGTAAACAACCTCTATGCTGCCACGCCAGATCCCTGCAATGACCTTGGTCACCAGAGCCCACCTGGCCAGCAGTCCCCATGGCACAGCCAAGAAAGGGGTCCCAGCCCAGAGAGGACAGGTGGCTCTGAGGCCCCTGCAACAGCAAGAATGAAGGTGAGATGCTGCAAGCTGTGCTCCTGGAGGCAACACTCCTGGGCCCCCTTGTGAACAGCTGCTGCTCCAAGGAGCAGCCGCCAGGCCCCAGCACTGCTGTGCCTGCACTGAGCGCACCAGGTCCCTACAATCCCCCACTCTGCAGAGCCACCAGGAGAACAGCAGGCGCCTGGCTTCTTTGCAGCAGTGTCAGTCTCTACTCCTCATCTCACACAGGTCTGGGCAGTAACAGGAGGTGCCACACACAGGGACATCTCACCATGACCTCCAGCAAAGGCAGCCTCCAGCACAGTGCAGGGGGCAGGGGCCACAGCCTCACTCTGGACACCAGGACAGGCCTGATGGACTCTGCATGGAGATGAGACATTACTGTGAAAGCATGGCCAGAGCCAGTGTGGTGGCCACACCTGTAACTCCCACCACTGGGGAGGCTGAGGCAGGAGGATCACAGGTGCAAGAGGTCCGGTCTGAGCAGTACAGACACCATGCCTCCAAAAAAAAAAGTATTGACAGCCGAGCGCGGTGGTGCACACCTGTAATCCCAGCACTTTGGGAGGCTGAGACAGGAGAGTCGCAAGTTCAAAGCCAGCCTCAGCAATGGCGAGGTGCTAAGCAACTCAGTGAGACCCTGTTTCTACATAAAACACAAAACAGGGCTGGGGATGTGGCTCAGTAGTCGAGTGCCCCTGAGTTCAATCTCCAGTACCAAAAAAAAAAAAGAAAAACAGCAAACAACTGCACATCTAGTAAGCTAGATACCACAGTCCTCTCTCCATCCTGGCAGGGCCCAAGTCTGGACCCACTGGCGTGGACTAGAGGGGCACTGTGACCAGGACTCCCACAGGGCAGCATCTGCAGAAGGCCATGTGGCAACATCTGATGTCCTAAACGTCTGCTTCAGCAATCCCCCACCACGGCTGCTCCCCCAAATGTGAACGCTCCTGTTCACAAGGACGTGCACACAAACACGCCCCCACACTGACAATCACAGCGCACAACAAACCAACCTCTGCAGCCTCCAAGAGGAACGCTGGTGCGCCAGGCTTCCAGGGGAGCAGGGAAGGCAGAGCAGGGGCGGGGCAGAGGTGCACGGTGGGGAGGCCACATCCTCACAGCGGCATTGCTAGGAAGCAGGGCTGCAGGACGAGCCCAGCACCAGAGGAACCCGGTCACCCGGAGGGTGTGCCTCGGAGCCGCGCCCTGCCTTTCTGCTTCCCAGCTCTCCCCTGCACCTCTGTGCCTGAAGCTATATTCTAAAGAAAACCCAAGGACATGTTCAAACACTGAGGACAAACCAGCAAGACCAGAGGTGACGCCCTGGGAGAAGCTGGCGAGCCCGTTCACCACACAGCACCACAGCACATCTTCTGAGCACACAGCACCAGGCCTCGGGGCTCAAAGCGCCCTTGCTCTTGCTAAGCTCATCCCAGGATGCACTCTCGGGTGCCTGAACCATGCTGCAGGTCGAGGGGGAACTCCAAACCCTCGGACTGACTTGCAACAGAGACCTCGTGGTGTTCCCAGAACTGGGAGGCCGTGGGCAGTGGTCTGCAGCACATGGGCAGCCCCACTGCTGTCCCGCCCCCCACGCCGACCCTCTCCCACCTCTGCCCACTCTGTACCCATTACCTTCTCCTGGCTCTGAGACGAGGCAAAGGGCTCACCCACAGCA
Organism: Xerus rutilus; assembly: GCA_028644305.1. Classification (NCBI taxonomy): domain Eukaryota; kingdom Metazoa; phylum Chordata; class Mammalia; order Rodentia; family Sciuridae; genus Xerus; species Xerus rutilus. The sequence goes on along the minus strand of CM053409.1, from coordinate 118,375,526 downwards.
CCTTCCCTCAGAAGCCCCCTCAGAAGCCCAGGTGGGCCTTCAGAACCACCAGCTCCATGGTGAACAAGATGGGCCGACAGGTGGAGCTTTCCAGAGCGCCATCTCAGGCAGCCCACCCAGAGCCAACATCACTCTCCTCCTGGAGGCTGCTGGGTGCAGGCACCACATCTGCCCAGACAGAAGGGTGTCCCTGGGGAAGATGACCAAGCCCCAGGTGCCCGCCCATCTCTCTCTGCAGGCCATGATGGGAAACAGGGTCTGGCACAGATCACAGAGCTGACACAAGAGCCCAATGTGGGCTCAAAACCCCACTATCTCAACGGGCACAAGGCGACTTCTGATGACCCACAGGCACGCAGAGTGGAGCCCTAGGACTCCCCAGCAGCACACCAACAGTGAGCCAGAGCCTTCACTGCACTACCAGTCAGGTCGGCAAGGCAAGAAAAACAGAAAGGGATGACAATGGGCAGTGCCGAGCCAGACGTGGTGGCATACACCTGTAATCCCAGCCACCAGAGAGGCTGGGACAGCAGGATGGCAAGTCTGAGGACAGCCTACACCATTTAGCAAGACCCTGTCTATTTGGAGGACTAGGGTGTAGTTCAGTGATAGAATGCCCACGGGGTTCAATCCCCAGCACCAAAAGAAGAAAAAGGGAGAGAGAGAAAGGAAAGAAACAAAACTGTCATCATCACACATGACACAGCTGTGCATGTAGAGACCCAGGGAAGACCTACAGGTTGTTGGGATTAAGTGGATTCAACCAGGTGCCCAGTACCCTTGAGCTAAGTGCACACAGCCGCCCAGGCAAAGGGTGGCCTGCCAGCCTCACTGACCTGCACCAGGGGAGGAAATAAGGCACTGGAACAGGAAGTGCCTCCGTCACCTCACTGCGGCCAGCAGCACTGACTCGAGCAGGTGCAGGTCAGTCCAGTCACAGCACATCTGTGACCACCTCTGTGAACTGCATCTGCTTCAACTACCCTGTCCTGCTGGGGGAGTTACCAGCCAGCTACTGCTTCATTCCTTCTTCCGTTTAGAACTCAGACTCCCTGCAGCCACGCCCACGGGGATGGTCTACTTGCTGGTCATGCACATGAGGAACACAGGCAGATCCGGTGCTTTCCCACAAATGGAGCCCAGCCCAGGGAGTTCCTCAGGAGGTCCCTGAAGCCCTGCCCTGCACCGCGCACCAGCACAGCCCTGACACCAGCATGTCTGCAGGGAGGAACCGCACACCACCCCACCCTGCCCTGGAACCACGCGGCTGAGGTGCCTGATCCACAGCTGCCTGGCAACCAGCCACATTGGGGAGCCCCACAGCCAGGTGCAGTGTCCCTCCGCACTGCCTTCTGGGAGGGCTGAGCTCAGAGGACAAGCCTGCAGCACACCCCAGACAACCAGCCCCACAGGCCCTGCATGGGCACCTGCACGAGGGGTCTGGAAAAGACACAAGAGGGAAGCTGACAGGCCAACGGCGGGACCCAGCAGGCTCGGACAGCAGCCACTGGCCCAGAGGCGGCACATCTGCATTCAACAGCACGCAGGCCTCCCCATGGCCGGCTGCCCTTGACGTAGTGAAGAGCAGCGGACTCTGTGCACACTGCCAGCCGAGCTCCACACACAGCAGAGACGCGCTGAGGACCTCAAACAGCTGCAGCCCCAGCCCAAGTGCCACCACTCAAGACAGCAACCCAACGCTCAGACGCACCTGCCTGCCTGTCCTCCCTGTGGCCAGGGAAGCCCGGGTGGGACAAAGTTCAGTAAGGATGTCCCAAGGACTGCTAGGCACTGGCTGCCTCCTGAAAGGGCGGGCGCCACAGCTCTGAAGAGGCCGGTGAGCTGGCCCAGAGACGGGACCAGACCAGTCAGAGGCCACAGCAGATGAGACCAGATGTTTACTTCCTGACATTGCATATGCTGTTTTCTCAACCACTAAGTGTCACCTTCTGCAAGAGTAACTGAGAGAAAGCAGGATCTAACGGTACAGCAGTGAGGAGCACCAAGCAGAGCGACCCCAGGGCTGGCTCCACGTCTGGAGCGGGACAGGGTGAAGGGACATGCCAGCTGTCCTGCTTCCTCTGAGACACCTCTGGCCCCCAGAGCCAGGCAACTGGCATTCTCTAGCCCTCCTGTCTCCTCGCGCCTGCAGACGCCCACCCCTGCAGAACCTGGCCCTTCACAGTTGCGGAATCTCCTCTGTGCCCAGGTAGGCACCCAACACAATCCCTCCACAAGCTGCACAGCACAGGAAGCATCAGAGCTGCTCGCGAGGCGGTGAGCCCAACCAGCCTCTCCTGCGTTCATAAAGACTTTAAGTCCAGCAGATGGCTTTAGTCCGGTCAAGGTGCAGCCCACTGTGCTGTCTGGAGCAGGTGCCATCACTACCCTGTGCTGGGACAGGGAGGGTGGGGTCATGAGCATCACAGGCACAGCCTCACCTTGTCACCTGCCTAGGCTGGCCTCTACAGCAGAGCTCAGGGGGTCCCATGGCACCCTGTGGATGACTGACTGACCACAGAAAGCTCAGATTGCCAAAAAGGAAGTGGTGGGCAAGACAGTGCCCAGCCAGCTGGCTCCGCGTTGACTCCCAATCACACTGGGCCGAGGCTGGCACTCTGGCACTGCCCTGTGCAACCATGACAGCAGCCTGAGGAGCCACGGTGAGGGCCACACAGAAACAGTCTTCAGACTGGACAGGCACCCTGCCAGGCCCAGTGTCTTCACCAGGCGCTTCTCACAAGGACACGAGGCCTCCCGGTGCCCAGCTAGCAGCCAGCAGAGCGAGGCCCGTGGGAACACCGTGGAACAAGCACCTGCAGCCCAGCTCCACGCCCACACCACGAGGCAACATGGGGTGACAGGGACAAGACCATCTCATGCTGACGCTGGCCTCCAGAGTGGGTCACTCTTGTCTCTGTGTGCTTTCCATCTGGGGGTGGGACAGGGACAAGAATGTGCTCTAGGAGATTTCTGTCACAGCCCTGCAATCACAGCTGTCTTTTAAAACTATGCCTAAGACAACCCTCCACACCTCCCCAGGTTCCACGCAGTGTGAGGAGCTGACCGTCCAGGACTGAGGCTCCTGCACACCTCCACCCAGGAGGCCCTTCAGCTAGGCTGGTCTAAAAGGAAACAGCTTTGCTGCCCTCTGCTGGACAGAGCACAGGCAGAGAGAGACCACAGCCTCACAGAAGGGAACTCAAGTGTCACATCCACAGAGCAGGGGAAGCTTACACATACATGCCTGTTCTGCTTGGGGATGGGAGAGGTCGCGTCTAAACAGGTAGTCACCTGGGCAAGGGCTTATTCTGATGCCAAAGTCATGTACACACACCCACCTGCCCCTGGACTACGGTCTGGACGCTGCCAGCCAGCATTCTGCAGAGCTGTCTCCACCGCACCTCCTGGGCCCCATGCCAGGCAGTGTGCTGTCAGCTGTCAGCTCCATCTGTAACGAGGCTGACCGGTCTCGCTCACACCCTGCTGCCCCCACAGCCCCAGCCCCACCCACCTGAGTGCAGGCCAGGACAGTGCTTCCACATGGCCTCACCCCATCCATGCCTGCACCTTGGGGTCCGAGAGCCAGGTACTCATCCAAAAACCAGTGGGCATGTTTCCTGCAGTTTTCTGGGGTGAAGGAATACAGAACTAGAGATGATTTTACAGTGTGCTCCCTGGACCATCTCTGGACACCACAGTCCAAGCATGAGTTTCATGCCCAAAGTCAACACACAAGAGCACCACAGCCATCTGCTAGGCTCCAGTGAGGCACACAGGCTGATTGGCAGGGCACAGGAGGCAGGGGCTCACCTGGACCTTCCACAGCCCCTCCAACCCTCCCAAAGAGCAGATACAGAGGGGCTGCAGCCACTTCACATGTGGGGCCAAGGCGAAGCCTCTTCCAGCACAGGTCCCGGCCCAAAGAACAAGGCTACCTCTGGTGGGGGGTGGGGCATCTTTAGGGTGGAGGCTGCGTGAAGGGGGTGCTCTGGGCCAGCCTAAGCTTTGCTGTACAGGGGCCCAGAAAAGCATTTCAAGATCCCCCAAGGACCAGGGCGGCTGGGCTGGGTGGCATTGCAGTTGGGAGCACTTTCTCCCAAATCCTCCTGGACATCCAAGCAGGAATCAGGACCTCAGGAGTGCAGGGGCCCCCTCCCCACACTGGGACACCAGCCTAGAACAACTCGGCCCTTGTGACCCTCAAGCGCGGGCTTCAGGACATACAGACAGCTGAGGGAGATACAGGCAGGCCACACAAGCAGGGCTTGAGAGCACAGCACCTGGCCCTTATTGAGGACACGCACGATCTATGTGCGCTCTCCAAGGATGCGGCGCAGCACGGTCTCCAAGGCTGGCTGGCTACTGGCTGGCCCTCGAGCAGGCACTTCTGCCATGAAGGAGGCAGACAAGTGAGAGGACGGGTGGAACCAGTTGAGCCCCAGCAGCTAGAACAGAGGCCGAAGGAGGTCACTGCTAGGCAAGGTACAGTGGCAGCAGAGCTCCGGGACCCCACAGGCGAGGGAGTATCCACTTCAGATGAGCACAAAGATGCAGATTCCTCTGGAACTGCCTGGCCTGGTCGCCTGCCTCTCTGGATCCTCCCCAGAGGAGCATATGCCGACTGGCCCTGGCCTTTCTGGACACACAGGTAACCCCAGCAGCTGTGGGGCAGGGCTGCCACTACCTTACAACCACAGCACTGACAGCAGAGAGTGCCCTTGATCACAGGACTTGTAAGCAACAGTCGGGCCTGGCCCCACTGGACAGTCACAAAGCCCTCCCCTCTCTGCTAACCAGTCTCATTCACAGAATAGGATCAGTCCACTTGCTGATGCCAAGCCCTTTTAAAGATTTCACAGCAATTAACTCATTTTAGCCTCAAAATAAACAGAACTTACGAGGTAAATGCCATGACCAGCTCCAACAGATGTGAAGCCAAGGCCTGGCATCATCGGGTGTCTGGCCAAAAGCCACTGGCTAAAGGGGAACAGAACCCTGAGCCCTTAACCAGACCCAGGGCCCCTGTCCCGTGTCAACACACGGCCTCTGCTGACACATTCAGCTCTGCCGACTGTGGGCCACCATGCTCAGTGGTTCCTGCAGCCCCATCCCATGGCTGTCACAGATGTAGAAAGGGCTCCTTTGCACCCTGCCGTCCTTAAACAAATAAGAAAGTTCCTCCCTGGGTTTATTCCTGCAAAGTGACATTTGTGGTTGCTGTCTTCCAGGCTGGGGAAGCCAATGCCACCTGCCTCAGCTGCGGTGGTCTAGAACTGTCTGAAACACCTCAACTCTATGATAGACAGGGTGACCCCAAGTGATGCAAGTTCCCACATCTCTCTGCCAATGCAGGGCTGCTACTTCCTAGGTACCCAATAAGCCTTGGTGGCTGCAAGTACCTCCACCAGAGGACCAGGAGGGACCAGTGGTGCACAGTACAGACACACCCAGAGGACTTCATTGGGTGTCCAGGAGACTAGGAGGGGCTCGAGG
>CM053409.1:118357658-118369930 GCA_028644305.1 Xerus rutilus | reverse complement strand
GGGGGGGGTGTCAGCAGCCAAGGACCTGAAAACCACAGATGGTGACCAAGAGCCCTGCACTTACCATGGATGACCAGAACTCAGAAGGGCTTGGTCAGCCCAGGGAGCTCAGGGCTGCATTTCCCTCATGCTCAACCACAAGGCTTACCACCCACTCAGGAGAACACTGCAGAGCAACAGAGAGCATGCTGCGAATAGAGGCTTTCCTCTCCTGCCCGGCGGCCCTCCTATGCCTGATGGGCCCTTCTGGCAGGACCAGGGACACCATGCTGGGTAGGTGCACCCCAACACGCAGGGCAGCTCAGGAGGGAGGGACACACTGCAGGGGCAGAATTCCAGGTCTAGTGAGTCTCAGTGTACCCAGCACAGAAATGAGGAGACCATCTGTCTGCACAAGAGAACAGAAGCTGGTGAAGTAGAGGGGTCTGAATGAAAGGGGACTTTATGTTAATCTGACATACCAGGAAGCCCGCTCCCGAGTCAGGAAGGGGCTGCTTTACAGTGCAGCAGGGCACGGGGAGGACTGGAAGGAAACCTTGCTGGAGCTGCTGCTGGAGAGGAGCCACCAGTCAGCAACCCGGGTGGCCAGCTCTCTGCAGCAGGTTTAAACACCTGAAAAGTCAATTCTACAAGACAATAAAGAGCCAGCCTCTACAATACATAAAGCACTCACTCAGGTCTAAGGAAACTGACCAAAATGGCCCCAAACACATAAAAACCTTGAGGGAATGAGTAAACACACAGGTCACAGAAGCATCCCAGCTCCTGCAGCTCCCGCTCAAGACAGTCTTGGCTCATACTACAAGGTAGCTCCCACCAGGATCCCGGCAGCAGCAGGTCCCAACGACATAATCAGGGAACCACTGGGGCAGGACACAGCCCAAAAGCAAAACCAACAGCTACTGTCCCCTCCAGGGAATGCACCCTAAGACTCCGTAATAGGAGGGAGCCCAGAGAGAGAGAACAGCAGGAGATTCAAACACCTGTCCCCAAGCAACCCTAAAGACCCAAAGCAACAAGGTGGACTGAGACCTCGGGAGATCAACTGAAATGCAACCACACCCAAAGCATACTCACAACTTAGGAGAGCTGTCCATAAGCAACAGACGCAGCTCAAGAACACAAAGGAAAATCCCAGGAGCTGCATGCATACTTATCCAACAACAGTTAAGAAAATCATATAGATTCCATGGAGTGCTGAGAGACCACGAAGAATGACCGTCAGAGCAGACAGCAAAAGGACAGCTCCCTGAACTCTGAAGATCAAAGTGCACAACGGGATTTAAAGTGTCAGAGGTGCACACACAGAAGGATTACAAAAAGACCAGGCCACAGAGCCCTTCCCAGAAAGGCCCACAGGAGTGCCTGAGCTCCCAGTCACACCCACTGCTGGTTTCAGTGCTCTGCTATCCCAGGGCAGAAAGCACCATTGCCGCATGGAAGAGGATTCCCTCCAGAACCCGGGGAGGTGGGCAGGCCCCTGCCCAGCACCTCACCTCCCAAGTGTGCACCATCAAGCCAGGCCACCCTCCACCCCACAAGCCACTGCTCAAAGCAGAAGCTTGAGCTAAAAAGGCTGCTGGGTCAGAGAAACAAGACACCAGGAGAATGCAATTAGCAAAATCCAAAATGTGAGCAGGGTGCAGTGGCGCACACCTGTAATCCCAGCACTGTGCTCCCACAGGAGCACAGGAGAATCGCAAGTTCAAAGCCAGCCTCAGCAACGGCGAGACGCTAAGCAACTCAGTGAGACCCTGTCTCTACATAAAACACAAAATAGGGCTGGGGATGTGAGTCAGTGGTCTAGTGCCCCTGAGTTTAATCCCCAGTATAAATAAACAAATAAGTAGATAAACAAATAAATAGATAAAGCCAGTGCAGTGGTGCACGCCTGTAATCCTAACAGCTCAGGAGGCTGAGGCAGGAGGATCCCAAGTTCAAAGCCAGCCTCAGCAAAAGCTAGGTGCTAAGCAACTCAGTGAGACCCTGTCTCTAAATAAAACACAACTCAAGTACCCCGAGTTCAATCCCTAGTGCCAAAAACAAAGAAAAAAGAATAAAATAAAGGTATTATGTCCATAAACAAAAAAAAAATTTTTTTTTAATTTTAAAAAAAGAGTTTATGAATGAAAATGCTATGGAGTCTGAAAGTGCCTCAAAACAACCCCAGAGCTGTGAGCTGTGGTGGTGACGCGTGGCGCGTGGGCTTCCCAACACTGCTACTTCAGCATCTGCACATTCTTCCAGAAAGACAGATCTCTGTGAACAGTACAGGTGTGCTGGGCCTGCAGGGCACACGGGTCCCCCCCTGCACCTCCAGGGATGGCAACGCACCTTTCCTGAGGGAGGCAACGCTCTTCTGGTCCAGCTCCAGCCTCTGCACCAAAGCACTGGGGTCTATCTGGGTCCTGGCAAAGACGTCCGTGTGGATGAACGCCCAGTCCTAATCCCCCAGAAAGAAAGAAGATGTCAGGCTGGCTCCAAGGCTTGACAGGGAAACATGTCCCCACTCCTCTGCCAGGAGGACCCGAGGGTGTCCCAGGCTGTGCCTAGGCCACCACTTCTGCCTCCATCCACAGGCAGGCTCCGTTCCTGCTGCCGCCTCCCAACTACACTGCAATGGGCAACCTCAGGGCGCAAAGCCTCACCGAGCCAGCTCCCTCCAGCCCCTCGCTCGCTCCCTCCTCACTCCCACTTCACGGCAGGTTTCTGATCCTGCAAGTCCCTTCCAGCACTGATGGGGGAGGGACCCAGGCTACCCGGCTCCTTCAAGGCCCAAGCCCCACGGCCTCTACATGGAGGCAGCACCAACCCCAGGGAGGGTTCCCCTCCTGCAGAAACTAAGGGCACTGAAAATGATGGCAGGTGGGAGATGAGACCCACATGGAAAGCGTGTACCTGTCTGTACTACCAGGGATGGCAAGATGAAGTCAAGAACTCCCACAAACAGACCCTGTGGAGAGAGTTCTCGGCTGCCTTTAGCCTCCCACGTGATCTAGTTACTTCTCACAGCTGCCTCTGGTCAACCAAGGGCAGAAGCATTCGGGAGAGTTGCTGCAGGTGCAGCTGGATGGAAGAGCGTGTGCGCTCAGCATTCGGCAGGCTCTGAGCTCGACCCCAGCACACAGGTGCACGCGTGTGAACATACACACACACATGCACGCACACACACACACACATGCACGCATGCACACACAGAGCACTCGAGTTTTGCCTGTGGATCTTTATTTCCTTACCAGGGCTCCCGTGTCACGTAAAACTCTAATACATAGATAAGCTCTAAGCAAACCTGAATGCTTTTCTCCTGTCCCTGTCTTACACTGGCCCATCCAAAAAACCCTAAAAGGGTGGAATTTAATTTTACCTCCCCCACCTGGCACAGGCAGAAACAGGAGGGAAGCGAGGCGGAACCAGCTTGAGTACCAAGCAGGGGCAGAGCAGGACTGCAGCTCCCTGCACTGGCCCAGGGGCCTGAAGGAGCTGGCAAGGGAGGAGAGAGAGGTCAGAGGGCTGCCTGGAGGGAGGGGCCGGAGGTGAGGGCAAGGCAGGGTCTTCTGGATCACTGCATGCGCAGGTCAGTGAGCAACATACAACCTGGACGCTTTCCCAGGGGCACTTTGTGCCTCATCACTGTACGGCTGTGACAATGACACATAGAATGCAGATGCTGCAACGTCTGGCTGTCTCTCAAGGACATGCAAACAGTATCAGTTTAGAAATGAGAACCTTGCTTCCCTCTCTGTTCCCTATTAAAGTTCAGTGACTCCATCTTTCATATATCCAAGCTCTATTTGTTGCTTTTTCCTCCAAATCTGCCTTGTTCTGTTTTTGTTGCTTTTTGCTGTTCTCAGACCAGGTCTCATTGTGTTGTCCAGGCGGGCCTCCTGGGCTCGAGTGACCCACCCACCTCAGGCTCCCAGTGCTGGGACCACAGGCACGTGCCCCGTGCTCACATCTCTGTTCCTTTCTCTTATTGAGTTCGCAATGTCTTTAATATTTTCAGAAACACTTATTTCTAGGCTCCACTGACCACTGACATCACAGCAGTCCAAGTTATGCTCCTGCTTCCTGCTCATCTCACTCGGGTGGGTCACTTCCTTGTCACTGAGGCTAATCTTGTGTCCAGCAGGATTTGATCTGCTGCTAGAATCTCACAGGACTGGCCAGAGCAGCAGGAAAAGCCAGAGCCGTGGGGGAGATGTGGCCAGGACAGCCCAGTAGGGTGTGAGAGACTCCCCACAACAACCATCTCACCATAGGAAGCTATCATCTCATGGGAACAGCGAGAGCCTCTGGCCACAACCTCTCCACCCTCACCTCACAGAAAACACCCAGGAGGCTAGGGCTGGGACCACACTTGGGAGGGGAGGGGCAGGTGCCAGTGTGCCTCCCCCACCTCCCTCTGTCCCTTGCTCCCACAGGCATAGGCTCTACCCCAAGCAGGGCAGGCCAGAGAGCCAGGGCTCCAACCCTGACCACCTGGAAGAGAAGCTCTGTAGCAAGTGGGCTGCGCAGTCCTGATCGGCCTCCCCGCAACTCACCAGCAGGCCCAAGAAAGGCTACAGAGCACCCTCTGCTTCCCTCTAGTAGATGGGTGACACCTGAGAGCTACTGCTGCTCCTGCCCCTATTCCTTATGCCCCAACAACAGAGATCCTGCAGGAAGAGTAGACTGTAAGAAGGAAGGGAAACATACCTTGGCAGGATGAGGAGAGCAGGGCCTCAGGGCTCCCAGAGACCAGCAGCACCAGCTAAACAGTGAGCCCAGGATTTACAGAGGCTAGGGACGCAGACGCCAAGAAGCCCACTCAGAACAATCACAGCAGACAGGGCACTGGAAAGCCGGGGGGCCCCACAGCAGAGGGGCATGAGGGCAGCCTCTGAGAAAACACCTGCTGATCCAGAGCGGCTACCAGGATGAGCATTCCTGGCCACCAGAGCCTACGTGCACACCAAGGCTGCAGTCTCTGGACAATCAGCAGAGGGAATTCCCAGGCCACCAGTCCTTGGCCACTTGACGGTCAAAAATGTAAACATCCTGAGCTGTGACAGCCATCTCCAAGCCACACATGTATGCAGGGCCCAGGGCAAAACCTCAGCAAGCCAAGAGGACTGGAGAATGACCTCTGACACCTGGGGCCTACACCAGGCCCAAGAGCCTAGACAGAACATAAACACAGCAAAAACAAGGGCAAGACCAGCGGCTGCACATGGACAGGGAGGAGAGCAGGAGGAGCTCCGGCGGGTTCAGAGTCAGACCAACACAACGACCATGCAAGCATCATCAGTGGCTGCTACCTAAAATGTCCAGTTTCAGCCACACAAAAAACAATACACCCGAACACAGAAAAGCACAATCCACGCCACAGAAACTGCCTTTGAGGGGCTGTGTTGTTGGCAAATCAAGACTTGAATGCAGTCATTATAAATACTTCTAAATGCTGTGGTCTAAATATGCCTTGTGCCCACCCCCAACTCACACAGGAGTTTAAACTCCCTAAGTTTTCCATTCCTGGGACGAAGTGGGTGGAACCACCCCACGATGGCATGCAGAGGAGAGACCTCTGGGAAGTGATCAAAGGGTGACCCACAGAGATATGCGTCCGTCCCTCCACGATGTGATACGGTGAAGGGTGGGAGGCGCCTGGTTCATGCTCTGTGGACCTCTGGCCTCTAAAACTGTGGGCCAAATAAACCTCCTTTCTTTGTAAAGTGCCTGCCTTAGATGTTTCACTATAGTAACAAGAAGTTAATATACTGAAAAAAGGCTAGGACCATGTCTACAGAATTAAAGGAAGGTATGACAATAATGTCACCCCAAACAGAACATCAGTAAAGAGAAAGTGTTTTTACAAAGGAAGGAAAGAAGTTGATTTTCTTCTAGAGGCACAAAGTATTAAAATTGAAAATTTTCACTATGTGGTTCAAAAGTAGATTTCAGCTAGCAGAAAAAAGAACTGGCAAATCGGAAGAAAGTTAGATAGAGATCATGCCATCTGAGGATGAGAAAGAATGAACAGAGCCTGAGAGCAATGTGGACCAGCACCATGTACACCCACGTATGCAGCCACAAAGGAAATATTAGGAGAGCAGAGACGGGCGGAAAAAATATTCAGTCAAATAATGGCGGAAGACAGGAGCAGGAGTGCATTCCTGTAATCCAGAGACTTTGAAGCTGAGGCAGGAGGATGCAAGTTCAAGGCCAGCCTGGGCAACTCAGCAAGACTCTATCTCAAGATAAAAAATAAAAGGGCTGAGAGTACAGCTCAGTGGTAAAGCGCCCCTGGGTTCAACCCAGAGGACTGTCAAGAAAAAAAGACAGCCAGCCAGATAGACTGAAACCCTGCCAGATTTGAGGGGTTTTTTTGTTTTTTTTTTAGTTGTAGATGGACACAATGTCTTTATTTTATTGCTTTGTATGTGGTGCTGAGGATCGAACCCAGGGCCTCACACATGCGAGGCAAGCGCTCTACCACTGAGCTACAATCCCAGTCCCCAGATTTGAGTTTTGAAAGAATTAACTTAATGCACTCCAAGTATGATAAACAAACTGCAAAGAGAATAAATGCAAAGAGATATACACTAAGACACATCACAATCAAAAAGTTTAAAGGTAAAGACAATAAAAATCTAGAAAACAATAAAAGAAAAAAGACACATCACAGGAACCTTATAATACTAACAGCGACCTCTCATCAGAAACAGAGGCCAGGAGGCCTGGAATGACACATTCAAAGTGCTAAAAGATTAAAATGTCAACCAAGAACATGTCCAGAAAAACTATCCTTCAGAAATACAAGAAAATAAAGACATTCCCAGATCAGCCACAACTCAGACAATCTGTGCCTTGTAAGAAGTGCTAAGAAGTTTGTGAGGCTGAAAGCAAATGGTAACAGATGTAATTCAAATCCACAACAACGACACAGGAGCACTGGAGGGCAAGCATGTAAACACAAAGGTTGATCTAAAAACTCAGAGTTAGGGGCTGGGGTTGTGGCGCAGTGGTAGCGTGCTTGCCTAGCACGCGTGAGGCACTGGGTTCAATCCTCAGCACCACATAAAAATAAAAACTCAGAGTTAGACTGTGACACTCACAGACACACCTTCCACAACAAAACACACGAGAGTGGAAGGAAGCAGAGCCACAGGAGGAAGGAATATGCCACTGGAATTAGTATAAACCGGAAGCATGTTTCTGTGTGTGTTACAAGTCCCACATGAACCACTAAGGACACCCATGGAAAGCCCACAGAGAACGTCACGGATCAGGAACAAAATAAGCATGTCCTGGAGTTCTAGCCAGAGTAATTAAGTAAAAAAAATAAAACGCGTCCATACTAGAAAGGAGAAAGTAAAACTACCTTCTCACAGATGAGAACAACTTGTACAGAGAAAGTCCTAAGGAATCCACAAAATAGGGTCCTACGAAAGCCACAAAAAATATAAACATGTTCAGTAAAGTTCCAAGATACAAGAGCAATATGCAAAATTCAACTCTATTTCTACACAAGAATAATCCAAAAACGAAAATAAGAAAACAATTCAATTTACAACTACATTCAATGGACCCAACCTCACACCACACATAGAATTAAAATGTACCAAAGACCAAAAATGATACAGCAGAAATATAAAACTATAAAATCACAGGGTCTTGGCTAAAGCAATAGTTTCTTAGATATGAGACAAAAGCAGAAGCAACAAAGCCTATGGAACTCCATCAAAATTAGAAACTTTTGTGCTGCTAAGGACGGAATCAACAGAGGAAAAAATCCACCAGAGAATTGTTAAAGAAAATCTGCAAACCATATATATCTGATAAGGGTGTATTAACCAGAATATATAATTCAACAACAGAAGGACAAGCAATTCAAATTAAAATTAGGCAAAGGACTATAAGTAGATTATTTCTCCTAAGATCCACAAATAGTCACCAAATTCATGAAAAGATCCTCAGGATTAGCCCCTGGAGAAATCCAAATTAAATGGTAACCAGAGATCACTTCACATACACCAAGGCTATAACAGAGAAGAGAGACACCAAGGGGTGAGGCGTGGGGACTAGAACCCTTGTACACAGCCAGCGGGAATATGAAATGGTGCAACCCCTGAAGCAATCTGGCAGTTTTTTGAAAAAGCTAAAGTTACCCCGTGACCCTGCAGTTTCCCTCGAGACCCACAGAAGCACGTGAATATGAGTGTTCACAGGAATGCTACTCATGGGAGCTCAGAACCAAACCACACAGCTATAAACTTACTAATGGACAAAGTGTGGCATGGTTTGGGATGCCTGTACATGGACTATCGCTAATCCTAAACAGGATGAAGACACTAACACCACAAAAAGAATGCTTCAGGGGGGCTGGGGTTGTGGCTCAGTGGCAGCGCGCTTGCCTAGCACGCGTGAGGCACTGGGTTCGATTCTCAGCACCGCATACAAATAAATAAAATAAATAAAGATCTATCAACAACCCAAAAAAATTTTTAAAAAAAATTAAAAAAAAAAAAAAAAGAATGCTTCAAGGAGGGCTGGGGTTATGGCGCAGTGGTAGCGTGTTCGCCTAGCACTCGGGAGGCACTGGGTTCGATCCTCAGCACCACATACAAAGCAATAAAAGAAAGACATTGTGTCCATCTACAACTAAAAAAAATATATTAAAAATAAATAAATAAATAAATAAAAGAATGCATCAAGGATGAACCTCGGGTGCATGCTAAGTGAAAGAAGCCACACAGGCCACATGTAGTACTATTTCACAGATATGACCAGGCACATCTACAGAAAGATGTGGCAGGCAGTGGCGTGACTGATGGGGGGCGCGGTTCTTCTGAGGCAACCCCATCACTGCAATGTCCTGAAATTTGTAGTGATGGTTATGTAACAGTAGTGCACTTTATACTTTGAATACAGTCCTTGCAGCTCTGCCACTGAGACTTACTTTTTGGTCCAGGAGATTGAACCTAGGGATGCTTAACAACTGAGCCACATCCCCAGCAACTTTTTTCTTTTTGATTTTTAAACCGGGTCTCACCAAGTTGCTGAGGCTGGTCTGGAACTTGCCTCCTGCTTCAGCCTCCGAGTTGCTGGGCCTACAGTGCCAGGCACTGCCCACCTGTTTTCCTCTTCCTCTCTCCCTGCTCCTCCCTAATCTTGGGGGTAACAGGAGCACCTTTCCTCCCCATCCCAGGCAGAGTTATCTGGGCACACACGCACCACAGGAACAAGTAATCCAGACTTTGGGGGTGGCACAGAGCTCGGAAATGACTGTCTCCTAAATTAACCAGTGAATCACAACTCCAGCAGAGAGCACGTGCAATGCGGCCTTGGTCACCTGACGGGAAGAACCCCAGCCTCTGGGGCAGGAGTCCCCCGCGCTCCTCTGCTAGCAAAGCAACACAACTTTTTTCTTTTTTCTCCAAACCGTGTCCTCCTGACTGGCCCGGCCGGCCACGTCACTGCGCGAGGACCGGCTCCGGGCGGCCACAGTGTGACCACACTAGAATGTGCACCGTAAGCGGATCCATGTCATGCCACGGGGGTCACGTCGATCAAGCTCTTCCCTCCGTGCGGCACAGCCGGGGCTGGAGCCGCACTCGGCGGCGCCCGGACCCGCGCCTCGGCCGCGCCCACCGGGGGCCCGCGCCCCGCACCGCCGAGACGCCGGCGAGGCGCCCGCCCGCCCCTCCTCGGCCGCCTCACCTTCGCCCCCGCGCCGCCGGCCGAGGCCTGAGGCAGCGCCGCCTCCGCGCGCGGGGCGGGGAGCGCGGGGCCGGGCGCGGCCTCGCCGGTGGGCCGCACGGCGGCCTGGTGCACGCGGGCGCGCAGCCCCCTCACTTTCCCCATCTTGGCCGCACCGCCGCACGAGCCGGAGCGCCTCCCGGAAGACGGCCCGCTGCGCTCACGGCCGGGCGGAAACGCGCTCCGCGGCCGCCGGGTTCCGCGCCGCGGAAGTGCCGGAAGTCGTCCGGAAGTGCCGCTGTACTCGGCGCGCGTGCGCAGCGCCGGCGGTGGAGCGGGCTGCTGGAAGTACGCGGGCGGGCGGAGTGGCCAGCTGGAGACGGGGCGCGCGAGCGAGAATGGCCCTTCTGTCTGCAGGGCCGGCGGGGACGGCGCTGCGCACGCGTTCCGTCAGAGCAGCCCCTGCGGTGGCTGTCCCTGGGCCGCTTCGCCTTCCCGCGCATCTGCGCCCTGCCCGGTGGACCCTGTGCATCCACCCGGCGGGGGTGATGCGGAAAAGCAGGCCGGCCTGAGATGCGGGTGCCATGCTCCCGTGGAGACTCCAGCTGATGCATTTAGAGTGAAATAACACAGGCTGTTGTAGGCCGCGGAGCAGGGCAGGGTGCAGGCCCGGCCAGGGCAGCCAGGTGACGGCCCACCGAGGCGTGCTTCCCTTCCCCACGCGAGACCCGCCAGTGGAACTTCACAAATCAGCCCAAAGCCTTTATTCAGGAATGGAGTCGGAGTTCAGATAGACCCACTCTCCGGGTGGAAAATGAGCCCCTGAACCAAGGAGGGGCCGAGGCTTACACAAGTTAGTGAGCTATCAGTTTGGGCGCTCAGGGATTTGAATTTGGGGGTTGGGGTCTGTGGTCAGCATCTGGAGAGGATTGACCTTGGGAGATGTGGGAGAGAGCTGGCCTGAGGGCTTCCGCAGTACATAGTACAACTATATCAGGTTTTTCAATCATGAGCTTTTGGCCGCCATAGTTCCATAATGTAACAATAGCCACATTCCTGTGAATAGCAGCAAGGTGCTAATGGAATAGTCACACCCTATGCACCCTGTAGCGCTTGGAAGACAAAGGGCCTCTTAGCATATATAAAGGGGGACCTGAGCTCAATAAAGGAGGAAGAGTCTGAGAAAAGTCTCTTGCCTTGTGTTCTGTGTGTGTGTGTGTGTGTGTGAGTGATTTTTCATCCTGGGCTCCCTCGCCTGACTCGGTTTCCCTTTGTGCTGGCGCGGGCGCTGGCATCTGGAGGTCCCACCGAGACCGGAAGAAGGGAAGGAACGCCACGGACACCCCGGGACTGGCCAGTAAGTAGGGGGCGAATTGTTAATAGTGCAGGTAAAGATGGGCACTACCCACAGTAGGGAATTGTTAGAAACCGGTAATTGTTAATAGTGCAGGTAAAGATGGGCACTACCCTCAGTAGGGAATTGTTAGAAACCGGTAATTGTTAATAGTGCAGGTAAAGATGGGCACTACCCACAGTAGGGAATTATTGGAAAATTAGATTGAAACTCTGTTGAGGAAACAGGGTACGGGGCTAGAAAGGAGTACCCAGTCCCTTAAAGAAGTTGATACGGATAGCAAGGAAGGGAAAGAAGGAGAGGATGAGGAGGGAGATGAGGAATTGCAATTGGAACAGGATAGCCAGACATTGCAAGAGAGATTACAGGAGTGGGAATTAAAAGAACAATGTCAGCAGAAACCAAAGCATTATTCAGTGGGAAGACCACCTCCCTTTAATCCAGGACATGAGTCTGGGAGGCCTGCCGGTCCTTCGGAGCCTCCAGAGCCTCAATCGGGAGGCAGGATGTTCCCAGTAATAGATGGCCCTCATGCACCCTTCACTTTAGCCATTTTTGAATCCTTTTCATCTTTGAATCTCACTCCATCAGATTGGCAGCATAGTAAGGAACTGTCAGAGAAACAGATAAATTGTGGTGAAGCATTCACATTAAATTGTGGTAGAGCGTTCCAATGGGTGCGCAACGTAGTATCCAGATTGCTGAATACGATATCAGAACAAATGAATGAACTAGCCAAAACGTTTGAGATAGTGCAGGAGACTGTATCTGCTCAATCTCTCAAGGAAAAAGACAAAGAAACGCTAGAACGAGAGGTTGAGGATTTGTCTGAAAAACTTAAAAAATATGACATCAAAGAGCAATTACAGGAGGCATTGTTTGCAGAGCCGGTAGGGCGACTGATAACACCTACAGAGCCCCCTGTTGACTGGCCTGAGAAAAGAGGAGATATATGCTTCCCAGTGATTGAGACTCAAACTCAAGAGGGGCAAATAATCAGGCAGCACCTGTAAGGTGAAAACAGCCCTTTTGTAATTAATTTTCACCTCCCCTCTCTAGAAGCACAGGGCAGTTCCTGCCCCAGGGGGTTCCTCTCCCAATCTTCCACCTGGGAAACAAATAGTTTTCACATCCCCTTTCTAAAGGCCTGAGGCAGTTCTGCCCCAGGGGGTTCCCCTCCGGAATCTTCCACCTGGGAAACAAAGCCTAAAACAAAACCTAACTGCCCAGGTTAGCACAT
>CM053409.1:118340857-118357158 GCA_028644305.1 Xerus rutilus | reverse complement strand
ATTTCTTCATATATATGTTTATTGATTGTATATCATCTTCTGAGAGGTTTCTATTCAGCTCCTTAGCCCATTTATTGATTGGATTATTTGTTTTTATGGTGTTAAGTTTTTTGTTTTTTTTTTTTGGTACTGGGATTGAACTCAGGGGCACTCAACCATTGAGCCACATCCCCAGCCCTATTTTGTGTTTTATGTAGAGACAGGGTCTCACTGAGTTGCTTAGCCCCTTGCCCTTGCTGAGTCTGGCTTTGAACTTGCGATTCTCCTGTCTCAGCCTCCCTAAGTGCTGGGATTACAGGTGTGCGCCACCGCGCCTGGTTTATATTATTTCTTGTTATATTTGTTAGTATTTTCTGGCACACAGTATGTATATTTTCCATTCCTTTGTTTTATCTGATAGCATTTTTTGCACTTTTTTCTTTTCAATTGTGATTTAAAAAGAATAAAGACAAGCTGGGCATGGTGGCACACATCTGTAATCCCAGTGGCTTGGGAGGCTGAGGCAAGAGTATCATGAGTTCAAGGCCAGCCTCAGCAACTTATTAAGGCCCTAAGCAATTCAGCAAGACCCTCTCTCTAAATAAAACATAAAAAGGCTCGGATGTGGCTGTGGTTATGAAAGGACCAGACTAAAGCCATTTTGTGACTCTAGGCCTCTTGTCCAGAGCCCTAAGTCCCCCACTCAGTTACTGGAAGTTGCAACACAACGGCACCCCTCCCTGGCGCCAAAAAGTGGTTCTGCAACTTGAGTCAGCCAATCAGAAGGCCAGGCAATGAGCTCACTGTAGCCAGACCTATCAATAACCTAAAGGTCAGCTGGGCCCATTGTAGCCAGACCTATCAGTCTAAAGGCCCACTGACCACCCAGTGACTTCACCCATCCCCACCCAATCCCCCTGCGCGTTTTCCCTTACCCAATCATGTAATGCCAAGGCATGTACTCCCCTGCTTGCAATTGTAACCCATAAAAATCCCTGCTCCCCTAGACTCGGGGCCGTGCTTCCTAACCCGCTGCGTCGGTGTGGGTTGGCGGACCCTACTCGAGTGTGAATTAAAGACCCTTTTGTGATTACATCGGAATCAGACTCCTGGTGGTCTCTGGTGGTCTCGAGTCTGGGCATTACAGTTAAGTGTCCTTGGGTTCAATCCCGAGAAGGAGAAGGAGGAGGAGGAGGAGGAAAAGGAGGAGGAGGAGGAGGAGGAGGAGGAGGAGGAGGAGGAGGAAGAAGAAGAAGAAGAAGAAGAAAAAGAAAGAAAGAAACAGAATGAAGTCTACCATTCTAAGCACTGAGCGAACACTTCAGGGCTTTAAGTTCAGTCACACTGTTGCTCAGTCGTCACCACCACCCATCCCCAGTGCATGTTTTTTTCTCCAGCACTTTTATTTTGATTTTGAGACAGAGTCTCGCCAAGTTGCCTGGGGCTGGCTGTGAACACATAATCTCCTGCCTGTGCCTCTGTCTCCTAACACGTTGGGACCCAGGTGTGTATCACCATGTCTGGCTTTACTCCTTCCTCTTGAAAACCGAAACTTTATGTCCATTAAACAACTTTTTGCTTCTTTTAGACTTTTTTTTTGTACTGGGGAGCCTGGGGAGCCACATCCCCAGCCCTTTTTATATTTTATTTAGAGACAGGGTCTCACAAAGTTACTTATGGCTTTGCTAAGATGCTGAGGCTGGCTTTGAACTCACAATCCTCCTGCATCAGCCTCCTGAGCCACTGGGATTACAGGCTTGTGCTACTGCATGCACCCAGCTAAACTTAAAATATATATATATTCCTACAGAAAATTTCACTTGCATATAAAAGTGGAGGGAAAGCTTTGATGGACACAGGAGTCCCTAGCACCAGCATTCCTGATGAGATGATCGGCTCGCAGCCAGCCTCGCCTCCTGGTTGCTCCCACGGCCCCTCTCCCATCCCAGCGCACCCTGGTAATCTGGAAGCAAATCTTTCACCATGTAGCTCTAAAAGATGGGGGCCCTTTCACGTAGGCACAAAACCATATCCTACCTGGAAAAGCCACGATTTCCTAATAATGACCATGCCCGTGATCGGTTGATATGTCCCTTAGGGCTCTTACCCCAGGTTCCCCCTGCACGCCCCTGGCTCCCTCCCCTTCCTCTCTGTGAGCCTCTGCGGTGGTCTAGCGGACGTTCTCCAGCCTGGGCTTAGCAGAGAGCGCCCCTGCAGTGCCGTTCAACGCATCCTTCCGTGTCTGCTTTTTCACAGACTGGCGGTTGGATATAAAGGCTTGATCTGATTCAGGTTCAACAGCTGTACTTGTGAATTTCATCTTATTACTGATAGATATGGGAATTAGAAAAATAATGTAGTCTGAGGAAAAGAAGGGCCACGCATTACCTTCATTTCCCCCAGCACTGTCTTCCTGATGCTGGTCGTGCCGGCAGCCCCTACCTCCCAGCTCTGTCTCTTTGATGCTACTCACACCGCCCCCAACAAATGTCTTCCTGAGGCTAATCCAGGAAGAAGAGGGCGCCGGACTGAAGTGATAAATGGATTATTTTAATTGGCAAACAACCCCAAATTCCTAAATGCCCGCCAAAACTTAAGAGCCTATATAAACCCAGTCCCTTCCTTTGTTCACTGTCTCATTTTCCACCGGGAATATGGGTCCACCACCTCCACAGATGACTCCTGCTCCCAAACAAAGCCTCCCATGACTTGCATAGTTTGCCGCCGTGATCGATCGTGGTCTCTTTTTGCCCTTACAATTACTATCTCAATTTGTGTTGTTATTTCATGAAGACTGTTAGGGTAGGGGCTAGCCAGACACGAACACCTCTGTACAGCCAGGAGATCCTTTATTCAGGGGAGTGGGCGCCCGGGCGAAGGAAAGAGGAAAAGAGAGAGAGGGGACACGCGGGAGGGATTTTATAGAGCCCACTACAAAACCGCGTGGCGAGCTAGGGATTGGTCACTTTAGAATTGGGGGCAGGTAAGCAGTGGCGGCCTTCTTTCTGATATGCTAACCTGAACGGTTAGGCCTTGTTTTTCCAGGTGGAAGATTTCGGAGCGGGAACCCCCTGGGGCAGGGACTGCCTCAGGCCTTTAGAAAGGGGATGTGAAAACTATTTGTTTCCCAGGTGGAAGATTGGGAGAGGAACCCCCTGGGGCAGGAACTGCCTTGTGCTCCTAGAGAGGGGATGTGAAAATTAATTACAAAAGGGCTGTTTTTTACCTTACAAAGACCACTTCATCAGACATACGTGTGCATGCCTTCCAGGTGCCTCTGTGCTGCTCAGCGCAGGTCAGGGCCGAGTCTCCGGGTGGTGGTGGTGGCAAGGGGGTTCTTCCTCCCTCCTTCCGTGTCTGGAGTGAAGAGATTCCCGGGCAGAGGACGTTTAATTGGAACTTGCTTTGTCTGTTTGTTGTTTGAACTCAGTGCCAGCCTTGCTGGCTTGGAGCGGGACATGCAGCCCATTCAACCGCAATGTTTCTTGGTGTGTCCTAAGGCTCCAGCGGAGGTGGTGGGCATTCTTGGCTTGTTCTGTTGCCTTTTATTAAAGGTTTGCTGTGCTTTCCTTTTGTCAGATGTTTGTACACGCTCGATACTCTTAAGGAGACTGAACTATCATGTATGTGTATCCTTAAATATTTTTTATCAAAATGCCCACCAAGGAAGAGTATGTGTCCATCTCCCAAGTAGAACAGCACCGTGTCCCCTGTCCACCTGTCATTCTGGTCCTCCAGGACTTTTGTTCCAGATTGCTAATATTTTTACCATGATTTTTTAAATCAGCAGGTTATAGACCTCATGATCTCCTGTACGTCCGTGTTCAGTGTTTCTTCTTCACCCTGTGCCTTCTGGGACTCCTTCATCACTGTTTCCAGGGCGCATCTTTCACGTAGAGTTGAGGTGCTGATGTGAGTCTAGCCAGCTGGAGGTTTATCAGCAGGGGAGGGTGAACAGGTCCCCTCTCCGCCCCTCCTGTGTCTCCCTCTGCCCCACCCCCACAGGACGCAGAGTCTCCAGTTTCCTTTCAGGTCCTATGACGTCTGCATCGTGCTCCAGGTGCAGCACTAGTTCACCCATCTCTGGGCCACCCTCGGGGGGTCCTCTGGGGTCCAACGGTCTCTGTGTCTGCGTGTCCCTCCCTGGAGTCTGTGCTTGAGGAGCCCTTGTGCCTGGCTCCTGCCTGGTCGAGCCTGCTCTCCTCGGCTGGGCACGGCCTCAGCCCTGCCCAGGACCCGCTCTGTAGCCCCCTCCCTCCTGTGGGCAGTGTGGCCTCTTCTCTCCACAACCCTGCTCACCGCAGGGCTGCTTCTTCTCTCTGGGAGCAGCTCTCCTCCTTCTGGGCTGGTCTGCAGGCCAGGCACCTCCTCTGGAGGGCAAAGAGCCCTGTCCCCCAGGACTCCCCACTTCAGCAGCACCAGACTGCCTCCCTCGGCCTCCCCACGGGCCTTCATTTCACACTGTTCCACTTCCCCACCCAGAAAGCAGCAATGAGCCCCTTGCTGGGGCTGGCTCAGTCCCGCCTCCTAGGGGAGGCGAGCGCCAGAGGCTGGGGTGAGGGGCCATGATGGGGCAACCAGCCACATGTCACCCCGCTTCCTCTGAGGAGCCTACGGAACAGGAAGCGCCCTGCCTCACAACCAGGGCCCCAGCCGCATCCTCAGACAGACCTGCCCAGCCGCCAACCCAGCCCGACGCACCGCAGAGGCTGCCAGGAGACAGGGTGCGTGAGTGCAGGGCCCCTGTCCATGGTGGCCCTCAAGAGGGACACCAGTGTCGGCTTTCTCCAAGTCCCAGCTTTCCTGGGGGACAGCTCCCTGAGACTCTGGCCCTGGAGAGAGACCTGGAGGCCTGTTCCTGTCCCCAGTCCAGGGCGTCTGTCTGGCAGGAAGGGGTCCTGGGAATGTCCAGTCTAAGCCCCCTTTTACTGAGACCCAGCAAGAGGAGGTGCCCTGCTACCCCGGGGCAGAGCTGCAGGGGTGCCGGGGGCACCTGGAACTGAGGGAGCTGCTCCTGCAGGGGAAGGGGGGCGAGGAGCCCCCTCCACGGTGGAGCCTGGGAGGGTGGGGTAAGGGGCAGCTGTGCGGCGGGAGAGCTGTGGGCAGAGGAGGCCACGCTGCTGCCCACCTCCCCAAGACCGGTGCCAGACTGGGGCAGAGAATGGGGCAGAAGGGTGGCCAGGAGGCCGTGGGAGGCTCCCACGCGCTGCTCCCAGATGGAGCAACTTGAGAGCTTCTGGTTCTAGGGGGGACCCAAGTCTGCGTGGAGCCTCTGGGACTGTGACGCCGGTGCCCAGCCTGCCCGCGGCATCCAATGCATGAGGAAGTCCTCATCCCAGCAGAGGTCCCTGAGCAGTGGGGCTGAGCCCACGCCTCGGCCCCCGCGCCTAGTCTGCTGGGGCCACGCCCGAGCAGGACCAAGGGATGGATGCCCTGCAGGGCCTAGACCGTGGCCACCTACTCCATGGGGCTGCAGCGTCTGATGGGGCCAAGGTCCTACAAGGTTGGGTCTGTGCTCTCAGGCACCAGGACGAGGTTGGAGGGTCCTAGTCCACCAGGGCCTCTGCCTCTGCAGGAGTGAACGGGGCAGTTTCTGAGGGCGGCAGGTGAGGCGGAAAAGCCCTGGCTTCCTATCCTGACTCCCTGCAAGAGCCCCAGCTCACCCAGCTCAAGTGGGGTGCCCTGCAGGCGGCATTCACATGGAAAGGGCGCTGCAGCAAGTGAAGCCATAGTCACCCCGGGGGCAGCCAGGATCCTCTTGGGAAGCTCTGCTGAGGGGCCGCCTTCCATCCAGACATGGGAGGGGTCTCTGCTCACCATCTGGAAGGGGTGTGAGTGAGCAGCCTCCCTGGGACTCGGGTTCCCAACAGTGAAGCGGGGGCTGTCCAACTGTGCCAACTCCAGCGCTCTGTAATCAAAAGGAGCTCATGCTCACTTCCCTGAGGGTGCCCCATGGGGACACCTAGGGCTCTCCCAGGTCCGGCTCTGTCCACTCAGGCCCAGGAGTTGCCCTGCAGGTGACAGGGCAGCAGAGAGGCCTGAAGGTACTGTGTGCAGCCTGGGTGGCTCTGCTCTGTGGAGCAGGCCCTCGGCAGGCCCCACCTTCCTGCAGGCCAGTTGCACCTGAGCCAGCGTGGTCTGCCGGAAGCCATGTCACTCGTGGCTTGCCCGTGCCAGTGTGGCGATGTCCATGCTCCCCCAGCAGGTAGAGGCCAGGCTGCTGAGAAGCCGCGATTCAGAGAGTCGTGCACCTGGCTGCAGGCAGTCTCAGGTGATGTCCAGGAAATGCCCTCCAGGCAGGCAGCTGAAGACTAACTGTGACCGGTTTCCATTCTCCTGTGCACAAGCTGGATCTCAAACGGGACCCTGTACAGAGTCCCTCCTGGGCAGGAGAGTCCCCCTTGCCCCCTTCTCAGGGACGCTTTCCTGGGGCAGGGCCGGTGGCATGGCCAAGGTCCTTGGACAGGACTGGTGTCTCAGACCCCCACCATCCATAAACGAGCAGCCTGTTGGTGAAGAGGTGAGGCGTGCAGGCCAGGCTGCCCCCGGCCTGCGGTGTGTACTGGCGGCTCCTCCCTGACCTGGGGCCTCTGAAGATGGAGTGTGTCCATGTGTTCACCCCTGGGGTCCAGGCAGCAGGGACCAGAGTCAGAGAGCAAGAGACCTGGCCGGGCTTCTTCCTGGGGCTCGTGGAGCTGTCGCCCCAGTAGAATAGGGAGCAGGCACAGCCCCCACCCTGGGGGACACAGGGGACCTGGGGCTGCGTGCTGAGGCTAGCAGAGTGGACCCTGTGGGCGACACCCAGTCCTGTTCTGTGGGAGCATCGCCCACTGCCAGGAGCTGGCCCTAACCTCAGTGCCATGGCCTGGGCCTTTCATAGCCTCTGTCCCCTCCCTGAGCCCATGACTGGTCGTGACCTCACTTCCTGTTGGCAAGAGATGTAGGGGCAGGGCTGGCCTCTGTGATGCTCAGATCTGGACAGTTGGAGACCTCCACGCCCAAGGGCACACTTCTGCTGCTCCAGGGAGAGGGCCAGGTTCTCGGTGCATGGGCGCAGGGGTGGGCAGGGGGCCAGCCCCATGGCGACAGCCCCCACCCACTTGATTTTTAAGCAGCACTGATGTGCTGGTGTTGGTCTCCTGAGCTGTGGGCTTGGAGCATTTGACGTGATGGAAACTCATGGAGGTGGGGACGTGGGCCTCGGTGGGGCAGAGTCCACCGACCTCTAAGAGCAGTGAACCCCCAGGCCGGCCCCATCCATGGGAGGCTTGCAGGAAGAGCGAGCGAGCGAGTGCTGTGTGAGCAGGTGCCAGTGGCCCTGAGGCCCAGTTTGGGCTCTTCCCACCATCACGATGGAAGTGACCTCAGCGATGTGGGCAGTAGGGACGAAAACCCGGCAGCTTGGGGGTCTGGGGAAGTGACTCTGGGTGATGCCCTGGCCACTGTGGAGCACAGGGCTTTTAAAACGTCACCCTGTACCCCTGTGGCAGAAAGCTGGGGATGCTCCCGGCCTCCCTGGAGCTGCCTCCGCCCCGCCCCATCCACCTGCTCGCTTTCCCCACCCTGAGTGGCCTGAGCAGCTCATCACCTGCTGGGTCCGATTCTGCAGGGCGTTGGTGACAAATGCTAAACATCTTTTCCAGTTTGACAGCTGCACGAGATCCGGGTGCTCCCGGGGCCTGCGGGTGGGAGCAGGGTGACTTCCGTTCTCTTCCCCCCGCTGCTCTGCCTTTGTGGGTCTCAGGTCCACGGCCTGTGGTCTTCTATGAGACGTTTACCTGTGCAGAGGCTGAGTTCCCAGGATCTCTGCGGAGGTGAAGATCACCGTCCCGTCTGCACTAGATACCCAGTGGCTTCCTCGGAGCGACTCAGGGTGCACAGCACCTGTCACTCCCAGGTTGCCGGTTTTCCCTCAGCTCTCACACTCGCTTCCCTCGTCTGATACACACGCTTCCATTTCCTGATTGTTTTATTCCGAGACTAACCTGCAGGTGTTCACTGTCCTCCTTTAAGTCACAGTGAGAGCATGTGGGCTGCTGTCTCCCCCAGGGTTCGGGCTCCTGCTTGTGAGAGCGGCTGTCCCTGTGCGCAGGTCTCGTGAAGACTACTTCTCTCCCCTTTGCCGTGAGGGGTCTTCACTGGAGTGTTTTAAGTTGCTGGTTCATACGGGTGGGGGGTCTCATTTTCTCCTATTTTTCTCCTGTGGCTCCTAAAACTCCAGCCACTGGACTCCATGCCGTGCTCTCACCTCAGGGGCACCTGGGAAATCTGCCTGGTGGGCTGGGGGACGTGCAAGTGCAGGTCTGGGCCAGCTCTGCTCCCTTTGTTCCTGTGGGCCCTCCCGTCCCCCAGACCTGTCCAGAGCCCCATGGCCCCAGATGGGTGATCCAGCCCCTGGACAAGCTGCCGTCCAACTCCTTCTGCGTGTGAAGCAGAAACGCCGCCGTCTTGACGCCCAGTTTGGGTTGTAAAAGGGGGAGGCCTGTCTTGTCACCCTGGCAAACGCTTACTCTTTCCTACGGGAGCCCGGCCTTGGCGATCAGGACCCCCGCTTCCTCTCCTCTCCGACCCCCTCCCTGGGTACCTCGGCCCCACTTGATCTGCTTCCTCGGGGGTCCTCTGACTCGGGCAGCACAGCTGGGCTTCTGTCTCTGAACCAGGACCCACAGGCCAGGCTGCCATGCTGAGTTCTCACGGGCCAGCGGAGGGAGCCTCAGGTTTCTCCAGCAACTCTGCTGAGGGTTTTGCAGCTTTGCGCACCTGCGCCTGTAACGGGAGCTGGTGCCCCAGACTCCTAACACCTGCCTTCCGCCCTGTGCTCTCTTGCTTCAGAGTTTTCTTTCCTCTTTTTTTTTTTTTGTACTGGGGACTGAACCTGGGGTGCTCTGCCACTGAGCCACATCCTCAGCCCTATTTTGTGTTTTATGTAGAGACAAGGTCTCACTGAGTTGCTTAGAGCCTCGCCATTGCTGAGGCTGGCTTTGAACTCGCGGTTCTCCTGTCTCAGCCTCCCAAAGTGCTGGGATTACAGGCTTGCGCCACCGCGCCCAGCTCATCCCTAGCTCTTTTTATTTTCATTGAGATGGGCCTCACTGAGTTGCCAGCCTGGCCTTGAACCTGCCATCCTCCTGCCTCAGCCTCCTGAGTCTGGCATTCAGTGAGCAGCAGTTTCCTTGTTTCCTCTCTCGCCCTGAGAGGTCCGTCCCCGGGCAGTGTGTAAGGTGGGGGGCGGTCTTGTTTCTGCTAGTGCCACTTCCACGGCTTATTCTTGGTGAACTAGGATCCTGATCAGCAGCATTCCTTTGGGGTGGGTGGCGCCCTGGCCGCCGGGCGGCAGCACTGAGACTTGGTGACACTCACCACTTCCTGAGGTTGTGCTGGGTCGCAGCAGCACCTTCCCCTGCGGGCAGCGGTCAAGGCGGCTCTGATGCAAAGGTCTGACAGGCCAGTGGCTCCTGGGCTTCTCGAGTGGCTTGTGTAGGGTCTTGGTGAGGGACCCACCCTGTGTCTAGGAGGGCTCTGCCAGCGCTCCCAGGGCTGGAGGGCTGGGTGTAGGTGCTTCCCACAGAGAGAGGAGGCTGACTGCCCAGGTCAGCACTCAGCCCCTCCTCTGGGCTCTGCCTGCCTCCTGGAGCTTGGCCTCCGTCCCTTTACCCGCGCTCCCAGAGGCACTGTTTATCTGGCTCCATTGTGGGGTGCGTGGGGCTGGGCTGGGCCCTGACTCTTCTTGGCAGCCTCCCCCCTCACAGTGTCCTTGGGGCTGTGCATGGTGACAGTCACAGTGACGGGGAGGTGGGGACCCTGCCCACCTGCTTCCTGTGGTCAGGGTCAGGACTCTGTGGTCTGTGGGTTGGTCTTGCTGTAACCGAGCTGAGCTCCCCTCCCTGGGATGCACAGCAGGGCTGGGGCACCCAGCAAACCTCCTGCTGCTCAGGGCCTCAGTTTCCCCATTCGGGACCTGGGGAGTTCGCATGCTGGTGGCCATGAACGTTTTGTGGGGAGGGGGCCTGGTCTGTGGTTGCCCAGGAGAGAGCGCGGGTGTTCTGGATCCCTCCCCAGAACCAGAGCTTGGGTTGGGGGATCCTGGGAGGAGTCCTCCACTCTGCTCTGCAGCTGCAGCCTCACAAGAGGGGACTGAGTCAAAGGTCAGCTGAGAATTGGGGCACACTGTGGCCCCCAGCAGGGCAGCAAGGAGCTTTGGGGCTGTGGACAGAAAGGTGGAACCAGCCACAGCTGCCTCGGCTTGAGCCCCGTGTCCCAGGGTGGGGCGATGCTGAGCCTTTCAGAGACCGGTGGAGGGCATGAACCAGACTGTCCCCCTCCCATGGCACCAGGAAGCCAGGCCACCAGGAAGTTCTGCTTTTGAGCAGAGGGGAAGGCTCAGGTTTGCTCAGACATGTCGGAGCCCTGATTGTGGATCTTTCTGGGGAAGGAACAGGGCTATCTCTCAAAAGACAGGGCTGTGGGGCTCGGCAGGGCCACTGATCGGTGGGAGCCCCACCCAGAGCACCGGTGTAGATGCGGGGTTTGGGGGAGCAGGGGTGAGGGCGGGACCCACTGCTGGGTGCATCAGGGCCCCCAGGTCCCAGGCCCACTCTGCCCCCCATGGCTGAGCCCTGCTGCAAGGACAGGGTGGCCCCATTGCCTCAGAGCCCCAGGGGAAGGGCAAGCACTCTCCTGGGGGACGTGCTGAGACTGCTGTGACAACAGCAGCTGGTGGGGCCAGAGAGCCGCCTCCTGCCTTCTCCGGCTTCCCTGCCTGGGCTCCTGCCCAGGATGCCTCTGCCAGCTCTGGCCTGGGAGGAGGGCACACCCTGGGCCCCAGCATGGCCAGCCCCACAACTGGCCTCAGCGACTGGCTCCTGGTTGCCTCAGGACTGTGGGTGACGATTGATCAGCCTCTGCAGCTGGTGGCACCTGAGTTTTAAGGACAGCGGGTGTGAATCTAGAAAACGACAGTGGGTGCCCAGGAGCAGGGGGCTGGCCAGGGTGGGAGCTCTGCACAGCCCTTTCCCACCCACCCAGGACAGGGGCACTGGACAGTTGCCACCTCCAAGTCCTTGGGGGTGGGCCGGGCAGCCCAGAGTCACGGGATTATCTGAGGGAGACAGAGGCAGGCAGGCTGCGCTCAGCTGGAGCCATGCTGGCCCCCCTTCATGACCACCTCTCTGCCTGGCCCTCCTCTGCCGCCAGCTGCAAAGCAGGGCCAGTGTGTCTCTGCTCAGCTCGCGGAGGACTCATGACACACAGCCGGGGCTCTGGCTGGCAGCAAGGGGCACACATGTGGGTGTGCACGTGGGTGCACGTGTGCCTGCGTGGTGGGTGCGTCCCTGCAGGGCTCGCCACTGGCCACCTGAGCGGGTGGGCCGCCCCTGCCACGCCCTCTCCATTGGTAGCTGGACTCCAGCTCAGGGACTCGAGGTGACTGAACGGGGCTGGCCACGCCCAATTCTCACCCAAGGCAGCAGGGACAGTACTCCTCAGCCAGGGGGGGCTCCAGAGTCACCAAGACCCTCCCTCCACAGGACATGCTGAGCCGGCGTCCCCTGATGCTCACTGTGGTGGGGCTGCTCTCTCTTGGGTCCGGTGAGTTTCGGGAAGGGTGTAACTCCACACATGTGACGTTTCCAGGTGGGGAAGAGCTGGGCTGCTCAGTCCTCCTGGATGCACGCGTTCCCTGGGAGGTCAAGGATGGACCAGGCTGCTGGGAGCAGGTCCCCATGCTGGCCTCTGTCCCACACACAGCAGAAGGTGGTGGCTCTGACATCCTCCTGGGTGTCTGCTCTGCACCCCCACGTGGGGCAACTTGGAACCCTTCCTGGGCCCCTATGGAGCCGTAGCTGCTGGCCTGGCTCTGTCCTCTCCCCAGGGCCGCCTCCACCCTCCTGTACTCACCCCGCAAGGTCGGCCAGGGTGGGCACAGGGCCACTCATCTGCCTGTCCATCTCCCCAGCCCTCTCCCAGGAATGCACCAAGTACAAGGTCAGCTCCTGCCGGGATTGCATCCAGTCGGGGCCCGGCTGTGCCTGGTGCCAGAAGCTGGTAAGAGCCGCATGGACGCATCTGCTGCCCTCCCCTTCCTGCCCTCCTGGCCTGGGCCCTCTCCCTGCTGTGGAAGCCAGGGACACAGTGGTGGCTCTGCACAGCCCACAGAGGCCATGGGGTTGTGGGACAGGCAGACAGACAGGGCTGTCCCAGGCCAGCCCCAGTCCCAGGGAGCTGCCGGTGCTGCAGGCAGGAGGCCACCCAGAGGCCTCTCTGCAACTCACATAGCGCCACCATGGGGGAGCCCTGATCCAAGACCTCAGGGGAGAAGCTTCCGGAAGGAGGCAGATGCAGCACCCAGGCGTGTAGGGAGGGACAATCCAGCCTCCAGTGCATGGTGAAAAGGCAGATCCGGTGGGACCTCGCTCCCCTTTCCTCTTCGGTCATGGTCTTATTTCACGGTGACGGCCTCAAGAGGGAATGGCCAAGGCCTGTGGCCTGCCTAGCGGGAACCTCCTGTCCCTGAGCCACTGGCCTCTGTGTGAGGTCCACTTGGGCCACTGTGCTGAGGTGGTGGCTACCAGGCTTCTCCACCCGATGCCACTGTCTGCCCTGGCAGCTGGCAGCAGGGCTGGCTTGTGGGGAGGCCTCTGAGGCTGGCAGGCCTGGTCTCCCCTAAACTGGTAGCTTGAGCTCTGAGTGCGGCTTCACAGTGACGCTCACACCGTCCCGGGTGGAGCGACCCCTTCACGCTGGCTCGGGAGACTCTTCTTTGGAGCGCTGTTTTACCTTCTGGACTAATGAGCTGCCCGGGCCCGCCCTGCTCTCCCCTGCCCTGACCAGAGTCGGGCACTGTTCTGAGGGTTCTCAGCTCCCGGGCTCCCAGCCTCCTCAGCACATCCCCTCTTCCTCCCCTTCCTGACATGTGCCGAGAGTGGCTTCAGAGTCCCCAGCGCTCGCTGTGGTGACATCCACACCCACAGGAGCCCAGTGTGGCTGGATCTCTGTTCTTTGGCCTGAGGGGTGTGGTCCAAGCCTGGGTTTGGAGCTCCTGGGGCAGGTTGGAGCCCCACCTTCCTGAGGTCATTCTGGTCATTGAAATAAAGACAGTGAGGTTCACTTGTTCCTGTCTAGGCTGTACCTTAGATTTTCTTTTCTCCAGTAGATTGCTTTTAGTTCTTGAGTACTGAAGGCATTAGCAGTTTCAATATCAAATAGAGCCGGGACACGCTGCCCAGGAAGGTCAGCCTCCTGCCTGTCCCCCTGCCCGCCGGCACCAGGCCACCTCATGCTTCTGGGCTGTTCTTCCGAGTGCACCTTATGAGAGCAAGAGGCATCCCGCTCACTCCGTGATGTTACACACCCAGCTTTGAGGCAGGGGGCGCTGACCCAGGGCCAGGACCAAACACGAACCATGTTGGAATCCAGGGGGCCTCTGTGGGGACAAAGTGGTGGAGCACAGGGCCCAAGACCCCTGCCTCCTCTGCCGTTCCCGGGAGCTCTGGTCTGTGGCCCTGGGTGCCTCGGCCACCCTGGGTGCCTCAGCCTGCCCACTGGCTGAGAGACGCTCATGCTCCCTTGGGGGAAAGTAGCTCCCTGTGAAGAGGAGTTGCTGGGGGCCTTGCACTGGATGAGGTGAGGCTGCTCACGGCCCTGGGCCCAGCTGGGGGAGTTCTTCATCAGCCTTGGGCTGGAGACTGGACCCTGAGTTGTTCTGCTGCTGGAGGCACAGGTGGGGAAGTGGTCTGCTCCCGTGGCTCTGGTGTGCTCTGGGAGCCCAGAGAGAGGCTGCTGGGAGGCTAGGGTCAACACCTGCAAGGACTTCTGTCCCAAATTCCAAGTGCAGGCCGGGAGCGGTGGCGCAAGCCTGTAATCCCAGCACCCTGGGAGGCTGAGACAGGAGAATCACGAGTTCAAAGCCAGCCTCAGCAATGGCGAGGTGCTAAGCAACTCAGTGAGACCCTGTCTCTACATAAAACACAAAATAGGGCTGGGGGTGTGGCTCAGTGGTTGAGGGCCCCTGAGTTCAATCCCTGGTACCAAAAACAAACAAACAAAATTCCAAGCGCGGATGAGGAGGGGAATAGGGCTGGGTCTTCAGTCCCAAGGGTCCAGCAGCCCCCTGCAGTGTGGCCCCCTCCCAACCTGTGACTGCCCTCTCCCAGAACTTCACCGGGCAAGGAGAGCCCGATTCCATTCGCTGTGACACCCGAGAGCAGCTGCTGAAGAAGGGCTGTGTGGCCGATGACATAATGGACCCCAGGAGCCTCGCTGAACCCCAGCAGGACAAGGAGGGGGGCCAGAAGCAGCTGTTCCCACAAAAAGTGACGCTTTACCTGCGACCAGGTAGGCTTGGCCTGAGCTGTGCTTAAGCCAGGCACCCTGTGTGTCCAGCAGCGTGGGCCCATTCTGGGTGTCCGGGTGGACCAGGTGTGAGGTGACCAGGTGACGCCAGGGCTGCTGGGAGCGGCATGGCTGAAGTCTGAGCACCGCCAGGTCCCTCCCTCTGTCCCAGCCAGGTTCCCCACCCCACCCACCCTGTGGCTGCACTGGGGTCTGGTCTCTCTTAGTCCTGGGGTCTGTTTTCTGAAGGGGGAACATTTGGAAACAATATTCTTCCCCCTCTCAACAAGGTTGGTATTTATGGCAGAGTGAGGGCTCTGGGAAGTCCTGCAGTCAGGAAGCTGGGTAACTGCCAACCAGGCTGCCCATGACCCGGCCAGCACCTGCTTCAGAGCACGCCCTCCCTGCTGCCCACGACCCGGTGTGCACAGCGAGCAGCAGGCCTGGAGCAGGGGGCTGCCCTCGGGTGGGCCAGTGGCTGTGGCTGCCCCTTTGATAGGGACCCACCCCCAGGACCTAGTCACCTCCACAGCCCGCTCCCAGCACCGGAGCGTGAAGGGGAGGACTCCAGCCTTTCCATCGGGGCTTGAGGGGGAGTGAGCTCAAACCTGCTTGGCTGTCCTGGCTCCTACCCACAGCCTCCCGGGGGCCACTGAAGGGAGGCCAGGAGAGTCTAGGGGTGAGGAAGAGGGCCATTGGGGCAGCCATCTTGGCACTCTGTGCCCCCCATGCCCCAGACGAGGTGCCAGGTGTCTCTTGCTGTCCTCGTCCCTGCCGGCAGGTCAGGCAGCTGTGTTCAACGTGACCTTCCGGCGGGCCAAGGGCTACCCCATTGACCTGTACTACCTGATGGACCTTTCCTACTCCATGCTGGACGACCTCAACAACGTCAAGAGGCTAGGCGGCGACCTGCTCCAGGCCCTCAACGAGATCACCGAGTCTGGCCGCATCGGTGAGGCCCTCGGCGGCTGTGGGCTGTGCTCAGCGCTCCCCTGAGCCCCCGGGGGGCTCTGCTGTGCACGCACCTCCACACACACAGGACCCCAGGTGCAGGGGCCCGGAGCTCCAGACACAGCACCCCAGCACAGCCGCGTCCAGGCACCGTCTCCCTGAGACTCACGGACATCCCAGCCCTCCCCTTCCCTGCTAAACTCAGGGCCTCCCGCGGGCCAGGCGAGTGCTGTGGCGTGGAGCTGCCCCCAGCCCGCCTGCTTGTTTTTCGATGTATTTAAAAGACGAAAGTCTTAAAGTGTGATTATTAAAAAGTATGTAGCCCACACAGCAATCACGGCATTAAAGAAATCCCCATGGTCAGTCTGCAGGCTGAGGATAGTCTGCTACATGCACAAAATGCAGGCCCCAACAGGCCAGAGGGAGGGACAAGGACACACCCGACCCCCACCGGTGGCATTCTTTTTTTTTTTTTTTTTTTTTAATTTTAATGTTTATTTTTTAGTTGTAGGTGGGCAGAATATCTTTTTTTTTTTTTTTGGCACCGGGGATTGAACTCAGGGGCCCTCGACCACTGAGCCACATCCCCAGCCCTATTTTGTGTTTTATGTAGAGACAGGGTCTCACTGAGTTGCTTAGCGCCTCGCCCTTGCTGAGGCTGGCTTTGAACTCGCGATCCTCCTGTCTCAGCCTCCCTAAGCGCTGGGGTCACATCTGCCTCAGTCTTGATGTGCAGAAAGCAGACACGTGCATGTGAACACGTGGACCCATGCCCACAGCTGTGCACCTACGAGACACATGCACACGTCACACGCTCACATGGCCCCGCGTGCCGCCGTGCTTCTCCGTGGCCTGCCACCTGACAGGGAGCCAAGGCTGTCTGGGACCCAGCAGCCCCCTGTGCCCCTCGCCTGCCCGCCTCATGCCCTGTGCCCCTCAGGCTTTGGGTCCTTCGTGGACAAGACAGTGCTGCCCTTCGTCAACACGCACCCCGAGAAGCTGCGAAACCCGTGCCCCAACCAGGAGAAGCAGTGCCAGCCCCC
>CM053409.1:118319041-118340357 GCA_028644305.1 Xerus rutilus | reverse complement strand
TTGCAGTGCAGGATGCAGATTGAAAGGTGCACAGGGCGGAGTCTGGGAGACCCGGGCAAGCTTCCAGAGCTCCCTCCCCACGAGGCCACGCAGCACTGCATGCTCCCAGCAACGGCCTGTGACCACACGCAGGCCCTTGCCACGCAGTGTGGCACTCCAGCCTTGGCGCCCAGGGTTTATTCAGGTCAACTGCGCAGATGTGGCTGATCGCCCTCATGACTGACCTTGAGCCCCTGGAAACCAGCCAGTCCAGCACGGCCAGCTGCCCCTAACACACTGTGGGGCGGCGTGGAGTGGCCCAAGCCCCAGACAGGACGTTCTGAGGTCACCTTCCGGGGCCAGCCCTCCCTTACAGGGTGCAGGGTGTGGACAGCCCGGGCCTGTGGAGGCAGCCCTTCACCGGCCAGCAGGGATTTGTTACGGGGAGGGGGGGAGTGCTGCCCCTCACTCCCTAAAGGAGCCCACTCTCCCAGCAGCTGCACAGCACCCGGTCCTGAGGCCAGAAGGACGCGTGCAGGAGGCCTGAGCACAGGAGGGTGACATGGTCATCATATTTATACAGTCTAATGACCAGTTCTTCAGAGTGGACAGGCCCTGGACAGATGTCCTCAGGTCCCCACTCCGTTACCGCTGGGCCACCTGGATCTGCTTCTCAGCACGAATCCTCAGCTTCCTCCACTGAGGGGTGGCGACACCCCTGGGAGGACTGTCACAGGTTACCCAAGCTCCCCTCACAGTGACTTCAGAGAGCAGCTGCCCCGCTGGGCAGCGTTGCCCTCGGGTGGCAGAGACCACCGTTCCTCAGCTGCGACCGCACCTCCTGGTCACCTCCACCACTCTCCTCCAGGGCACAGATGTGAACCCAGCTCTGCCTCTGCCCTCCTGCCTGTGCGGCCCGTCGGCTTTCATGGCTGCCCCTTGCAGGTCAGGGCTGGGGGAGCTCAGCGTCTGGGGAAGGCGACTGCTTTCATAGAGGGCTCACTGCTGAGCAAGGGCCATGTGTCCATTCAGTCACAGGTATGAGTCCCAGCTGAGGTGTGCCCGGGGCTGGCAGCCAGCACATTCCTGCAGCCAGGTGTGCCAGGCCCCAGGAGGAGCAGGACACTGGGGACACGGGGTGGGACAGGTGTCCAGCAACCCTCTGGAGTGGGTGCTAGAGTTTGCCAGGCTGCCAGGTGTAGCTCAGTTCAGCACAGGGCGGACGGCGGGGCAGCAGGCAGGAGGACTGCCCGCCCTCAGGACATCACAGCCCCCGTATCCTCATCTGTGATGGTCCCCTGCTCCTGGGGTCATAGCAGGTCCCAGTGCTCTACAGGCGTTGTTCTCGGGGACAGCATAGTGCAGACAGGAGACCCAAGTCCCAAACCCACCACCTCTGTGCCTCGGGGTCGCAGGCCTCCCTGAGCCTCTGTTCTTGTGGTGTTCGAGGCCACAGGGAGTGTGCACAGCCGGAGCCCCCGGCCTCCTCAGCACATGATTCTGGACCAAGTGGAAAGCAGTTCCCCAGAGGCTTGTGGACGAGGCCAGCATCCCGGAGACAGGGCTGGGTCCCACGGCTGGGCCAAATGGGAGTGGGCGGCAGAGCCCAGAGGAGGTCGTGGCCCAGCGTGAGGGTCCTCATGAGCTCTATGGCGGGCAGGGGACTGGACTCTGCTCTGAAGAGTCACGGAGGGTGCTGGACAGGAAGTGGCCCAACCATTAGCTGTGTGCTCCTGGAGGGGAGGGGACTGTATTTCCCCTCTGAAAAATTGGCACAGCACTTGAATGATTTCAAGGTGGGCGTGGGAGGGGCTGCTCCATCTATCATCCAGGGGGTCCACCTGGACCCCTCTATGGACTCCCTAGACACCAGGACTGATCTACCAGAGCTGTCCAGGGTTATGCAACACGGTCACTATCAGAATCAAATCGCTGACACCCATCCCATGCTCGGAGCTTCCCCTTCCTGTGATTTCCGCTCACTGTGCTGCTGTCTGTGCCCCGGGGGGCTGCTTCTGCTGCTGTGCTTGCACTGGAGATGCTGTCCAGTGGTGGACCAGGCGTGGGTCCCCAGCTCAGTGACATCTCCAGCTGGAAGTCCACCAGGCTGGGAGCACTCACACCACAGAGTCAAGCAGAGCCTCAGCTCAGGGCTGTCTCTCCTGAGGGTCAGTTGGTCAACCCTTGGTGCGCTGCTGACCGCGCACTCGTGACTCAGGGCAAGGGGAAGCTCGCTGGGTGGACCTGAGCCTTCTCACAGGTGGAGGCCTCTGGGTGCCACAAATGCGAGGTGCCCGTGTCACCACCAGGTGCTAGCTGCACCCTGCCCGGTCTTCTCGTCCACAGAAACTCACTGAGATCATCCCCAAGTCAGCCGTGGGAGAGCTGTCTGACGATTCCAGCAACGTGGTGCAGCTCATCAAGAACGCCTACAACGTGAGTCTCCTCTGCTGCTCATCAGGGTGGGCTGGTGCCGGGACCCCCTCCAGGGGCCAACCCTGCCCTCCCAGCTGCAGGTCAGCAGAGGTGGGGGAGGCTGGATCACAGGGGCCAGTTGTGGCCTCCGCAGCCCCTGCAGAACCCACTCAGCCTCCTGGACACAGGCCAGCTCTCTGTCCTCTCGATGATGGCGTGACTTGTGCCACTCCAGACCCCTAGGGACCCTCCCTGAAACACGAGACTCAAGCCCTCCTTGCGGGCTTTTCTAGCTGGTGGCCATGGAAAAGTGGGAGATGGATGGCTGGGGGGCAGATGTTGCATCCCAGGGTGGGACAGAGACCCTGGAAATCACCATGGTGGACTTGGGTCCAACCCTTGAGGTGGAGCGTCTGGCACGTCAGCCCCACCCCACCTGGGGCAAGCCCTTCTGGCGTCCTCGTCCTGGTCCTCTTCCTTGGTGCGTGTGGTCCAGTTGCAGCCAGGACTGCTCCCTCGGGGGCCCCCGGTCCTGGTGGACAGGGGCATGCCCCCGAGTGATGCCTGGACGCCAGCAGGCCTGACTGCTCTGGACACCTTCCCCAGAGCTCTGGCCTGCCATGCACAGCAGGTGGGCTCCCCTGAGTGCTGGCTGCCGTCCCTGGATTGAACCAGAGCCCCTACGGGAAGCCTTGTTTGTCTCTCTCACCTCTCTGAACCCTAAACACTCCAGCAGGCCTCCTGTGCACGGGCCACTGCCTGTCTGTGTTTCTGTCCTCAGGGGACGACCTGGGTGAGCCTCCAGCTCAGCTCATCCTCCTGGGGTGGCTCACCGTCTCTCCGTCTCTCTCTCCGTCCTTATATCTCCTTGCTTCTCCATCTCTCTGTTTCCACATCTGTCTCTCGTCAATCTGTCCTGCCCCCTGCATGACACTGGGGTTCAGTGGTGAGGGGACATCCTCCTGGGGCTCATGGCCTGGGTCCATGTGGGTCCTCAGCAGGTGGCCTGTCTCGAGGTCAGGCCCGTGGCACTGGCAGGGCTGTCCGCCCGTCCCTGGCACTCCTGCTGAGCTCCCAGTGGGCGTGTGTGTCATTCACTGACGTGGGCTGGGGAGGAGAAGGGAGGCGGGTCCACTCCACTGGCCAGCAGGGCTGGGTCAGCGGGATGGCACCCTGAGCAGGCCGCTCTCTGCCGCAGAAACTCTCCTCCAGAGTCTTCCTGGACCACGGCACCCTCCCCGACACCCTGAGGGTCTCCTACGACTCCTTCTGCAGCAATGGAGAGTCGCTCATGGGCCAGCCCAGAGGGGACTGCGACCGCGTGCAGATCAACGTCCCGGTGAGCCTGGCTGGGGTCTCATCCCACACACTGGGAGGCCCGTAGGGATCTCGTGACACCAGTGGAGCCTCCCAGGGGGCCAAGCCAGAGGGGACGCAGGCCTCCCCCAACCAGCCCAGCGTTCCTACCTTTAGCATCCTCTCTGATGAGGCCAGACCGGCCCCACATGGGTGTGTGCCCAGTGCTGGGGAGAGGACACAGGGAGGGCACCGGCAGGCTTCTCAACACGCCTGAAGACCCCAGCTCCCTGGAGTCAGCCAGCGTGGAGGACGACCTGCGATGACAGTGCCCCCTGGGGGCAGCCACTGGCCACACAGCTGGGCAAGCACCACCCATTTGGCATGAGCCACAATGATGATCAGAAATAGCAATGAGTTATCTTCCTAATGTGTCAGATTTAAATTTATCATCCAGTTATTTATTTTTTCTTTTTGCTGTGAACTAATATCCAGCAAAATGTCTGTTTTTATTGCCTTTTTAAATATACACTTGGAATTCCTTCAGATGCTAATTCCTAGATGTTGCTTATGAATTTTTACCAAAACATTCTCCCTGTACAACCTACATGGGAATTTATTCAGTTCTGTTCTAATTTCTGGTTGCTTATTATGTATTTTTACAATGTTCCTACTTTATGTTAAAATACTGTGCAGAAATTAATTTAAACCCATTTTAGACAACTGATTGATTGTTGATCAACAATCAACTGGTTCTCCCTGCGGCTAGTGCTGGCATCTGCCCTCCTTGCGCCAGTGAGCACAGGGCCTTCTGCCCTGCCCGGGGAAGACTGTGCACCTGTGCTGCCCCAGCCGGCAGCCCTGGACTGTAGCTTTCCCCCTCCCAGGCTCAGAATGTAGCTCCACCCCAGTATCTTGGGATTCTGGTGTCCTAGCACACTGGACTTATGGGCAAGAAACATGGACAAATTGTCCACACAGAATCACTTTAAACCCCTTACTGAGAACAGGAGGAAAGGTATCCTAAGGACGTCCCTCCTCGGATCCGAGTCTTGTTGCTCGTGGGCTGGCAGAGCCCACAGGACTCCCCCGCCAGGTCCATGGCACCCACCCTGAGTGCCAGCGCTTCCTCTTTCCTCTCAGCTGGGACAGTCCACACAGCTGGGGACAGGCCAGCACCCTCCATCCACACAAGCCTCATGTCCCCTAGGACCATGTGAGGGGACAGAAACAGGCTGTGATCCTGCTCACCCACTGTCCCACCTGAGCCCTGCCACTCTGCTCTGCAGGTCACCTTCCAAGTGCGGGTTACAGCCACAGAGTGCATCCAGGAGCAGTCCTTTGTCATCCGGGCGCTGGGCTTCACAGACACGGTGACCGTGCGGGTCCTTCCCCAGTGCGAGTGCCGGTGCCGGGACCAGAGGCAGAACCAGGGCCTCTGCGGAGGCAAGGGCTCCCTGGAGTGCGGCGTCTGCAGGTGAGGCGGGTGCAGGGGCCAGGATGAGTATTCACCCCTGAGGCCTTGCTGTTGCCCTGGAGCCAGGGTGACCTCAGCAATGCTACCTGTGCTCCCACTCCTGGGCCCTGGAGCACTCAAGGCTGAGGACTGGCTGGCAGGAGGATGGGCACTCACCAGAGAGCAGAGACCTGCCCCACATACCCAGGTCAGGTGTCCACCACTCAGCCCCCAGGAGCAGCCAGGCAGACCCCACGCCCCCTTGGATGCCCCAGCAGCTCTGCTCCCCACTGTGAGATGGGAAAACGAGCCCAGGGAGCCACAGAGCAGAGTAGGCAGAGATGGGGGAGGGGACCCAGGCCACTGAGCGAGGAGGTCTAGAGTGGTCCCCAACCGCTGTCCCTGCTCAGTGGTGGCAGGCCCACCCTCTGGCCCCTATTGGCAATGTCCACTCCCTCTGCGTACCTCCCAGGTTTCCCACCCTGGGGCTGGACCCCTGCTTCCTCCACCCCTTGCCAGGCGGTCTGAGGAGACAGAACCACAGCCACCAGGGGCCCCGCCCTGTTCGCTACCACCCCCTGCTCCCCTTGACTGCTTTCCTGGCTTTTACCTCCTGTGGTGCTGTCCACACCGCTCAGACCTGCACTGTCCCCATGCCCTCCACAGCTCTGTCCCCTCAGGCCTGCACTGTCCCCACCCCCTCCACAGCTCTGTCCCTTGTCCCCACCTCCACCCAGCAGCTCTGTGACGGTGGTGCTCTGTCTCCACGCTCTGGCTCAGTGCACCACCCTTGTCCTGAATGTGCAGCCTGGAGGTGGCCCCCATGGTCCTGAGGCTGACGGGTTGGAACCTGGGCGGTCTGCAGGCCCCCGCCTCTGGGAGGCAGGACAGCCGTCTCGGGGGTCCTCTGCGAGGACGCCCGCCGGGGTGTGCGCTCAGCACCTGCGTGCAGTGGCCTGGCTACTGCCGTCTTCTCCTGCCACACTGCTTCCTCAAATCTTCCCACTAGACCAGTGTCCTGGCAAGACAGCAGTGCCAGGCTCGGGAGCACCCACGGCCTCCGGTCTCGTGGGCGGCAGACACCGCGATCTGGAGCAGGCAGTCTATGTGGCTCAGCTCCTGGCTCCCAGGGCGTCCTCTCCTAGTTCATGGTGGAGCTCGGGAGGCCTTTGAGGGAAGAGCAGGGGCTGTGCAGTGGCAGGAGTCTCAGCCCAGGGGCGGCCCTGAGCCGAGGGGCCTGATCTGCCCCCCTCCCATCCAGGTGCGTCGCTGGCTACATTGGGAAGAACTGCGAGTGTCAGACACAGGGCCGGAGCAGCCAGGAGCTCGAGGGAAGCTGCCGGAAGGACAACAGCTCCATCGTGTGCTCGGGGCTGGGGGACTGCATCTGCGGGCAGTGCATCTGCCACACCAGCGACAACCCCAACAAGGAGATCTTCGGGCGGTACTGCGAGTGCGACAACGTCAACTGCGAGCGCTACGACGGCCAAGTTTGTGGTGGCCCAAGTAAGTGGGCTGTGTCACTGACAAGGGCCACCCGCAGGGCTCCCTTGTCCACTGGCCCCAGGAGCCTGAGAAGGGGAGTTGGGGGAGGACCTGGAGTGGCCCTCCTCCCTGCCAGGCCTGTTTCTGTGTCCATGAGGGTGAGCAACCTCAGGGGAGGGCCACACAGGTGACAGACGCCTGATCAGTGCAGTTCACAGTGGAACGGAGCCCAGACTGGCTGTGTTGCTGGAGGGGGCCAGCAGGGCTTGCTGGGGACCATTCTGGAGGCACGGCCATCCATGGCACCCCTGGGCCTGGGGGCTGCAGGAGTGGACGGGAGGCGAGGCAGGGCAGCAGAGGAGGCCTGAGTGCAGCCCTCCCAGGTGAGGCCGGTCGGAGCGAGGGTGCAGCCGGGCAGGGGAGGCTGCAGTGGCCCCTGCTGTTTTCCAGCGAGGGGGAGCTGCTCCTGCGGCCAGTGCCACTGCACAGAGGACTTCGAGGGCTCAGCGTGCCAGTGCGGGAAGTCCACCACGGGCTGCCTGAACGCGGCGCGGGTGGAGTGCAGCGGCCGCGGCCGGTGCCGCTGTAACACGTGCGAGTGTGACGAGGGCTACCAGCCGCCCCTGTGCCAGGACTGCCCCGTCTGCTCCTTGCCCTGCGGCAAGTACATGTGAGTCCCCGCCACAGCCCACCTCCCTGCCAGGACATCTGCGAGAGCCCCTCTTCACTGCAGCCCTGGGAGGGTCCCGCAGCCCCCGCGCCGCCCCAGCCCGCGCTTGCGCCGACGCGCCTGCGCCGTGCGCACGCGCATCCTCACGTCCACCATCTGTGTCCCCCACACCCCTGCTCCTGGCGCCCTGCTCATGCCCGGCTCCCCGGCAGCTCCTGTGCCGAGTGCCTGAAGTTCAACAAGGGCCCCTTCGAGAAGAACTGCAGTGCTCAGTGCAACAGCGCGCTGCTGCCGAGCCGCCCCCGGCAGGGCAAGACCTGCAAGGAGCGGGACTCGGAGGGCTGCTGGGTGACCTTCACCCTGCTGCAGCGGGACGGCAGGGACCGCTACGACATCCACGTGGACGAGAGCCGAGGTGAGGCCAGGCGGTGCCCTGGGTCCAGGGCAGGTGGGGCCTAGCGACAGATGGCAAAGGTCTGCGGTGGGAGGGGTCTCACTCCCTGGGGCAAGGGGGCCCCAGCAGCAGCAGGTGAGGCGCAGGGCACCTGGCCAGGAGAGGAGGCAGGGCAGATTGGCGCCGTCCTCCTGCCCTCCCATGGCCCTGTCCTCTACTTCTCTTTCCTACTCCACCAGTGCTGGGCAAGGTGCAGCGCCCAGGGTCCCAGGGCTAGTGCAGCTTCACCTCGGGCACAGGAGCCCTGGGTGTCATGTGGCCAGCAGGCCTCTCTCACCTGATGAGGGAGCTCATCAGCTGTGTCATGGTTCCCGCCTGGAGAGTGTCAGGGGAGCCCAGGCACTGCCATCCCTGATCACTGCCAGCTGTCCCCTCAACTCTGGCCCAATGACGCCTGTGAACTGAGGCCCAACCAGGTGTCCTGGGTTCACATTCCAGTGGGCTTCCTGGCACAGGGCCACATGTCAGACACAGATGCCCAATGCAGGGTGGGCTGTGGCCAGGGTCACCAGGAGGCAGAGGCCACAGGGTCATGGGTTCTCCTGGAGAGGAGGATGACAGCCTTGGGGCAGGGAAGCAGAGGGGCTGGTCAGGGCAGTCCACTCCAGTCAGGGGTCCCAGGAGTCCTGGGAGGAGTTCAGGGGTCCTGAAGCCAGGTGGGTCTGAGGAAGAAGAGTGGCACACGGAATTGATGTTTTCAAAAGCCCACCTGGC
The DNA here is from genome assembly GCA_028644305.1 of Xerus rutilus. NCBI lineage: Eukaryota > Metazoa > Chordata > Mammalia > Rodentia > Sciuridae > Xerus > Xerus rutilus. The sequence continues at coordinate 118,331,888 of CM053409.1, read as the reverse complement.
AGCCAGGTAGACACTGTCCTGTCAGGGCATGAGGTGGACATTGTCCTGTCAGGGCTGGGTGGACTCTGTTCTGTCAGGGCACGAGGTAGATGACGTCCTGTTATGCTACGACCCTCTCACCTCTCTGACCCGTGGCCATTAATTAAGGAGATACCAGCCGTTAATTAAAGAGGCCATTAATTAAGGAGCGATGGGGGATGAAGAAAAGACAAACAGATACACAAAGAGAGAAAAAGGTGGGGCCAGGTGGGCAGTGGCACTCTGATGGAGTTTGACTGAGCCAGAGCTAGCTCAATACATGTATATTATACAGCACAGGTTTCATCATCAGGTTATTTGTGGAAAAGTTTCAGCAAAGCAGGCAATCTGAAGGATGCAGGACTGGTGAGATATTAGGGTCATCTTGTTTTGCTCAGAATCCTCTATTTCTGGGAGTTGGTGTCTACACTCAAGATCCCAACTGATAACTGCTGCATGCCTTTGCACGTAGCCTCCTGGGGCCCATGTCACCATAGCAACTGGGCCATTTGATGTACACTTTTGCATAGGCAGTTCCCAGCACAAACGTAGCCACGAGAGAATCAGAAAGACTATGATTCAAATCATGGCTCTCCACACTGCCAGGCCTGGGTGGACACTGTCCTGTCAGGGGCTGGGTAGACTTAGATCCCTCAGGACTGTGGTAGGTACAGGGTTGTCAGGGCTGCTGCTTGGCCTAGGACCTGACAGAGTGGAGATGGATAAAGTGGACAGATAGAGCCTGGGGTGTGGACAGAGCCTTCTCTGGATGGCACATGGTGGAGGAGCATTAGGAAGAATGGGTGGTAGGTGGAGGGTCCAGGGGCCCAGCAGAGTGAGTGGGGTGGGAAGCTGGGGGCAGGGTAGTCAGTCAGGAGGTATGTTCAGTGACAGTGATCAAAGATGTTGGGCATGCTGGACGTGGGCAAAGAGACACATGATGGCTAGGCCTTAGGGTTTTAGATACGCAGCCCTGTGATTCTCAGCACCTCTACCCATTCCTGCTAAAGGGACAGGGCTGGGTGGCCACTCAGATGACCACAGGAAGCACAGGTCAGCAGCACATGAGGACTCTTACTGAACTGATACCTGGAAGCCCCCTCTACAAGATGGGAACGTGTAAAAGGTGGGCTCAGACCTTCCCTGTGCCCTGCCTGGAGCTCATGCCCATCCTTGGGCCTGGGGCTTCAGCCACCAGCTGCCAGTGTAATGGCCATCTCCAGGTTACTCTGATGGACAGATATGGGTTCATGGTTTGGGGCAACTTCAGGGGCCAAATTCCTTAAACTCTGAGAAGACCATAAAACTCTCTGCAAAGGCCAGGGTGACAGATGGTAGTCCAAAAAAAGGTCATTGTTGGGGACCCAGCACATAGGGGCTTGCCCTAAAGGTTAGTGCCTCTGTTCCATGGCCAGGGCCTGTGGCATGGCCATCAGCAGCCCAGAGCCTCATGCTCAGGAGGAGGCTGGCACAGACATGGGCACTGGGACCCTGCCCTCTTCATGCCTCAGCTGCCTCACCTGACTGAGTGCAGGTCGTGGTTCCTGCTTTGGTTACCACAGAACACCTTTACTGGGTGATCCAGCTCCAGCAGAACTTGTGGGTCCCCAGCTCTGCTGCATGGCAGCTGGGCCTCAGGCACCTTCCTACCCTAAGTATCAGTGCAGAATCTGCACGTCTCAGGGTCCAGCTAATTGGCTGCACCAGCAGCTGGTGACCCTGTCCACAGACTGGCATCCAGTCCAGGCTCTGCCACGTTGGCTGGTGACCTGGCCTTGCCTTCTTTGTGAACAAGGGGCCATACCAAGTGGCCTCTGAGTGTCATTTGGAGCCCCAGGCCTTGTTCCTGGCAGGGGCCAGGGCTGGCTTCTCTCAGCCACCCATAGTGATGTGATGGAGGGTGAGCCCCACAGTAGGGACCTCCACTGGATGAGGCGCTGACCCGGCTGAGAGGACTGACCAGGGTGTGTACTTCCTTCTCAGAGTGCGTGAAGGGCCCCAATGTTGGTGCCATCGTAGGGGGCACTGTGGCAGGGGTGGTGTTGATTGGTGTCCTCCTGCTGGTCATCTGGAAGGCCCTGACCCACCTGAGTGACCTCCGGGAGTATAGACGCTTTGAGAAAGAGAAGCTCAAGTCCCAGTGGAACAACGTAAGTGTCCGCCCCTGATGGTGCCCACAGAGCCCACGGCCCTGTGCTCTGTGACCGCTCGCTGCAGGCCTGGGCTGTCCTGTGGGACTGCACACAGCCCGCCCAGCCGTTTGCCCTGGTGCACTGCAGTGACCCAGAGCCCCGCGCACTACGCAGAGCTGACCGGGTGGCCCAGGGAGCAGCTGCTCCTGAGACCTCCCTGCTCTAAGGAGTCCACGTCCCCGTTTCTCACCAGGACAACCCCCTCTTCAAGAGTGCCACCACGACAGTCATGAACCCCAGGTTTGCTGAGAGTTAGGAGCCCCTGGGGAAGACGAGGCTGACAGGACCGAGCAAAAGGGACCCCAAAACCACGTCTCCGTCCTGCGACCCAGACGAGACTTCCCCCAGCGAACCAGAAGTCCACTCTGTTTCTGTCTGCTTCAAGTGACAGAGATGGCCAGGTGTTCACACGGACTCACCTTCAGGGACAGCCTCCTCACTGATCTGCCATCTTTCCAAGGTGACCTGAGAGTGAGACCTCTCCCTGTGAGAGTGGGGGGCCCTCACCACTTACCTTACCTCACCAGGGGTGAGCTCGCCCTGTGGACAGTGCTGTTAGCCAGTCCTGTGTGTGGAAAGAATAATAAAACCTCCACGGAGGCCGCGGCTGGAAGCTGGTCTCTGGGTGCCGCAGAGGCTTGCCTGCCAGCCTGGGCTTTGGGCTGCCTGCTGTTGCCTCACGCCATGGGCCTTTCGTGTTCCCTTCTTCCTCCCCTGCTGGCCAGAGAGAAGTCCCACAGAGCGACCAGCTCTCCCTGCTGCCAGGTCCTGCCTGGGCCCTGCTCTGGGGGGCGGTGTGCAGCGGGCGGAACACGGGGGTTTTCCAGAGCTCATTGCTCCTGGGCTGTTTCTGGGAGACCCCGCAGTAGAAGCTAATCCTTCTCCTGCTGAGAGAAGGAGCCTAAGTTATGCATAAACACAGTGTGCATGTTCTCTGAGAGCGTGGCCACCCTGCAGGGGTAGGGCCACAGAGTGGGCACAGCCCTCCACGGGCGCTCACTGTCGCTCAGATTCCCGTTTCCCTGCCAGGGGCGAGCTGGCTGCATGTCGTGTACCTGTTCTGCGCAGAAATGTATTTTCACATGTTTGCCTCTATTTTTCCCTCGAAACATCCAATCCCTTATTAAAATTCCAGCAAAACTGCTGATTTAGTGACACGCAATCACGGGAAAGTGCCAGCAGAGTGTGGTGGCAGGCGGCACGGGCGATCCCGGGGCCCGGAACAGCGCAGGGCCCAGGACAGTCGCTCACTTAGAGCCCGGGCTGGAGACAGACCTCGCCCACCCCACCACTCTCTGCGGTGCTGCCCACCGCCCACTGCCTCCTGTCCAGGAAGCCCCTGGGCCAGCTCAAAGCCACCGTGAGAGCAGCAGCCTCTCTGGGCCTCTGAGAGGCCTCGGCACCTCCCGGAACAGCCCCGGGTTTGTCTGTGGAGCTCCACCCTTCCCACTCCACCTGGCCCGTGGCCTCACTCACTCCCTTCTGGGTCTCACCCTGCACCAGGTTAGCTGTCAACATCCCCCCAGAGTCCCCACCTTGGAATTTGATCCCCATTCCAGTGCAGTCAGGAGGAGGGTCCTGGGGGCCAGGAGGTAGTAAGAGTGGAGCTCTAACAAGTGGGATTAGTTCCCTGTAGAAGAGGCCTGAGGAGCTTGACTGGGGATAAAGCAAGGGGCGCCCCTGAGAGGCAGCCAGCAGCCCTCCCCAGACAGGAGTTTGCAGGCGCCTGGATCCAGCACTCCCCAGCCTCTCTCTCCAGCCTCCAGCACTCCCCAGCCTCTCTCTCAAGCCTCCAGCACTCAGCAGTGAATTTCTGCTGCCTACAGGTCACCCATTCTCAGGTATCTTGCTACTCCGGGAGGAACAGACTAAGACCCCTATTGTAAACGCACATTTGAAACAATCACCAAACATTAACCTTTAACCATATTAGTGGCACCACATTCAGGAATTGGCTTTTGTTATCTAAAATGTTAAAAAAACAGGGGCTGAAGCTAGCGCGGTGGCTCAAGCCTGTAATCCCAGCACTTAGGGAGGCTGAGACAGGAGGATCGAGAGTTCAAAGCCAGCCTCAGCAATGGCGAGGTGCTAAGCCACTCAGTGAGACCCTGTCTCTACATAAAACACAAAATAGGGCTGGGGATGTGGCTCAGTGGTCGAGAGCCCTGAGTTCAACCCCCAGTACCAAAAAACAAACAAACAAACAGGGGCTGAGGTGGTGGCTCAGTGGCAGAACGCTTGCCTCACATGTGTGAGGCACTGGGTTCAATCCTTAGCACCACATAAAATAAATAAACAAAATAAAGACACTGTGTCCAGGTATAACAAAATTTTTTTTTAAAAAAAAGAATAACTTAAAAAAAACCAATAGAATGGAATTGGGCCGTTTGCTAACGCAGCCGCCTGCAGGCCGGCAGCTCCACGTGTGCCCAGCCTGCCCACTGGGGCGTCTCACGTGCTCCGCACACCACAAGCCCACTCCCTTCACTGCAGGCCCCAGCCCTTGCAGACGCCTCCACCCATGGACTGGTGTGGAGGTGGCAGAGGTGACACCTCCCACCCGTCCCCAAAACCTCCCCTCGGGCCCTGTGGTCCCCTTGGCATGTGCCCTCCTCCCCAGCCCCGGGCCTGCACTGGCACCCTGGATGGGCGCACACCCCTCAGAGCAGGCAGTGGCTGCCCCGTGGTGCCTGTGCCGGCCTCCACCCACAGCTCTGGCTGCAGCACTGCTCTCTGCTCAGCCTGTGGACTAGATACACCGGGGGCCTCCCAGATCTACCAGCGACCTCACTGCCTCCTGCTGTAATGACCAGCTCTGAGACAGAAGCAGAGTCAGGGCTTACAGAGTGGATCTGAGCCAGCCGGAGACCACAGCACCTGGTCCTTTCAATGGGCCAGCGCTGGATGGGTCTCGTCTCACCCATTCTTTTTTTCTTTTTTTTTTGGTACCAGGGATTGAACTCAGAGGTACTTGCCCACTGAGCCACATCCCCAGCCCTATTTTGTGTTTTATGTAGAGACAGGGTCTCACTGAGTGGCTTAGCGCCTCGCCATTGCTGAGGCTGGCTTTGAAGTTGCGATCCTCCTGTCTCAGCCTCCCAGTGCTGGGATTACAGGCGTGGCCACCGCACCCGCCTTACCTGTTCTTAAGCCAGCCCCACACATGCTGTTGTGTGTTCATCCGCTTCCTCTTTGCTCAGTCACAGTATCCACACAACCTGTCCCAGGCCGGGATGACAGCAATCCCACCACACTTGGGACCAGCCATCATGTGGAGGCTCTTTGCTGTGGTTTGAATGGCCCCTCCAAGACCCATGCTGAGATCAATTTCCCCAGCTCCACGCTGTGGTCCAGACACCAGAAGCTGTCTCTGGCTGACCCACAGGATGGGGCGAGCCCTGGGCTCTTGTCCAGCTCCACTTCTAGGGTACATGACCTTGTGCAAATGGTGCTTTCTGTCTTGTTAAAAAGACCAGGGCCTCACCCCAGAGGACTGAGAGAAGCTGGCTGCTCCTGAGCAAGGCCTGGTATGAACCAGCTCCAACACCCACCGAGCAGGCAGCTGATGCCCCACCGGAGCCATCTCGCATTCCCGGGATCAACCCTGCAGCCCTGCTAATCTAACCAAGGCAACTGGGCACGGGCTAGAACACGGCTCCCTCCCCTCCTTCCTGTCTCCCTCACCCCAGAGCCCTGCCAGCCCCTGTAGGCCTAGGGCCACCCACGTCAGGCCCCACCTTTTGTTGGCTCCCCTCCAGGTGGCCAAAGTCTTAGACCATCACAGGCTTTTTGTCCCTGGCAGTGTTGATGACGCTGGTGGGTGACCATGCTAAAGCTCAGGAAGCAGTTAGCTTTTTTTTTTTTTTTTTCAGTTGTAGATGGACACAAGTATCTTTATTTTTTTATATGGTGCTGAGGATCAAACCCAGTGCCTCACGCCTCCGAGGCAAGCGCTCTGCCACTGAGCCACAACCCAGCCCAAGCAGTTCGCTTTTTTTTTTTTTTAATATTTTTTAGTTGTAGATGGACACAATGTCTTTATTTTATTGCTTTGTATGTGGTGGTGAGGCCCTGGGTTCGATCCTCAGTTGCTTAGCGCCTCGCTGTTGCTGAGGCTGGCTTTGAACTCGCGATTCTCCTGCCTCAGCCTCCCTAAGTGCTGGGATTACAGGCTTGCGCCAACGCGCCTGGCTTCAAACTACTTTTTAAAAAGCTTGTAGAGATTGTTAAGACCCATGATGGGGTGCAGCGCAGTGCTATCTATGAATTAGCAAGAATCTGAGAAGAACCAGACCACTGTGGCCTCCCCTGTGCTGTGATCAACGGACCTGGGTCATCGGGCTACCACCACCCGTGCTTCTCCTGTTCACTAGCTCACTGTTTGCAGTTTTCTTCAAAAGAAGGAGCCCGAGTCCCTGAAAGCGCGTCTCACTCGAGGGGCCACGTTCCCTCTCCCATGAGTGCGCGTCCTGCTCGACCGCTTTCCTGAATAAATCTGTTTGGCCTTTTTTTTTTGGTACTGGAGATTGAACTCAGGGGCACTCGACCACTGAGCCACATCCCCAGCCCTATTTTGTGTTTTATGTAGAGACAGGGTCTCACTGAGTTGCTTAGCTGAGGCTGGATTTGAACTCGCGATCCTCCTGTCTCAGCCTCCCTAAGTGCTGGGCTTACAGGCTTGTACCCCTGCGCCCGGCTTCTGCTTGGCCTCTTTTAGTGCATCCTGGAATTCCTTTCCATTTGTACATCAAAAACCTGTCAATGCCGAGCTGAGGTCCCTTTCTCCCTTTTGGGAGATCTCCTGGACCCCCATCCAGTGACATGGAGGCTGAGTTGGATTCAAAAACACCACTGCCAATGGCAGGTTCAGAACCTAGCAGCATGGTGGGTAACGCTGACAAAGGCCTGACTACTGTCCTCCCACTGCCTCAAGTTAGCATCCTGTGCTGCACTGCTGGGGGAACATGCTTGTCCTGGGGACAAAGCTCTGCACCCTGACTAAGCCTACTGTTTCTGCAAGTGGATTTTTAAACATGGTTTTTGTTTTGTTTGGTGGTGCTGGGGATTGAACCCAGGGCCTTGTGCATGCTAGGCAAGCACTCTACAAACTGAGCTACATCCCCAGCCCCCAAATATGGTTTTTGTCTAATAGAAGATCCCATGAAGATGCAAAGTACTTGTCCTGGAGGATGAGCAGGCACATGATTCACTGCTGGTGGGGCCTTTGCTGCTGCACAAGGACAAGAAAGGGCATCATCAGTTTCCTCTGAGCCGGAGGAAAAGGCGAGACCTACTTGCTAAACCCCACTGCAGGGTGCATTGCTGGAGCCCTCTGTACCAGGCTGGAGGAGACTGTCCAGAGCTGTGGGCACTGAGTCAGCCCACATGGGCCGTGACCTAGACTGTGACTTGCTGAGCCTGACGACTGCCCCTGCACTTGCTGGCTTCCTCGACTGCCAGCAGGGGCCACCGAAGCTCTTCCATACCGTTGAACTTGGTTGAGGGCTTGGTGGTGGAAACGGATAGGGCTGGGACTTGAGCTAGTCAGCTCCACATCCCAGAGGAGCCTTTCCTGTTGCTGCAGAAGGGCCTACAGCTGTGGGGAGTCTGCACCTGTTACAGGAAAATGGGCAGTGGTAGCTCCAAGCCTCAGTTCCTCTGTCCCAACCACAGAATTTAAGGTTGGACATGAGAAGTCAAGCAAGAGAGGGCTGGAGCTGTGGCGCAGGGGCCACAGCTAGAGTGCTTGCTTAGCACATGTGAGGCAGTGGGTTCGATTCTCAGCACTGCATATAAATAAAATAAAGGTCCATTGACAACTAAAAAACATTAAAGAAAAAAAGTCAAGCAAGTGTGTTTATTGTGAGTTACAGTAAGGCTCAAGCCAGGAACACTCTCAGGAGAGAAAGCGGGTCATCTCTGACCTGCTTTCAAGCGCTCTGTTTGGTGCTTGTGGAAACCGGGGGCACCTTCTGCAGGCCTCTCCGCTTGCAAGCTCCTCCTTCTCTCCAGCAGCGGTCCCCTCTGGAACTGTTGGGGCGACCATCCCGTTCAGGGGCTTTGTCCACAAGCCCTGTAGCAACACCTATGTCGACGCCCTGACACACTTACCTCAGCGCACCTGCACTGTTAATGAAATGTCCCTCCTGAAATACACCAGGGCCTGTGGCCATAAATCCCACCTTTACTATGATCCCAGGAGGCCTTGTCAGGAGCCAGCCCCACCCCTCCTCTTGATGCCAATGCTAACTGGCCTGCGTGCTCAAAGGAGAGAGCAGCCCCAGGGGTGCCCTTGTGAAGAGCTCACCCTCCTCTCCCGGTGCTCACGACAGTGGGGGGATGCCACCCTGAGCTGAGCTGACAGCAGCAGTTCACCCAGATGCCTCCCAGATGGCCCCCACCCCTAAGGCTGGTGGCTCAGGACGCGACCCAGAGCATGGTCAAAGGTGGAGAACCACAATGGTCACCCGGCCACTGCTCCTGAGGGCGGCCCAGGAGCAGCGGGTTTATAGCAGGGTCCCTTCACCTTCTCAATATAGCTCTGGTTGCGCTAAGTTGTTTTCTTTTTAATGCTTTTTCCTTTCCTCTCCCCTCTCCCCCTCCCTAAGAAGATCAGGGGGCAGTGTTGTCTTTTCTTCCCTAGTGAACCGCCCTTGAACACACCCACTACAGGAAGGAGAGGCCTGCTGAGGGTCTGGGAAGCCAATCTCCCAAATTAACAAGTGAATCCTAACAGGCCATGGGGCGCCCAGGGGCCCCCTACCAGAGCACACCTGGAATGTAACTCTAAAACCCCCGCTGTCCCTCCTGATGGAGAGTCACAGCCTTCGGGACAGGAGTTCCTGTGTTTCTCCTCTGCTTAGCAATGCAATAAATCTTTTTCATTTGTCTCAAAACCGCGTCCTCATCATTAAGTCGGCATTGGGGACAGGGACCCAGGTGTCGGTCGCAGGTTCCCACGCCCCGCACAGCGCCCAAGCCCCCGCCGAGCCGGGAACTGCGCACTGCCCCAGCGCCACCCCGAGGCAGCCGGAGGGTCTGCACAGTTCCCAGCCGGGGAGCCAGGGTAACGCAACAACGTAACAACGTAAGTAACAAAGCTCCTACTCTAGGGCAGGCGCGGCCACCGCTGCTCCTGGGGCCTCTCAAGCAGGTGGCAGCGCTTCAGGCCACCGTCCGCAGCCCACCCCACCCATGCCCAGGCCTCCGCGCCCTCCAGCCCGGGACTCCCCACCACAGGCCGCTCGATGACGCGACCTACCGGGCCCCGCCGCGCAGGCGCACTGAGCCGCAGGCGCCTTGTTCCGGCAGAAACTCCTCGCCGCGCAGGCGCGCTAAGACGGAGGCACCTCAGTCCGGCCGAGGTCCTCGCCGCGCAGGCGCACTGAGCGGCAGGCGGGCCGAGGCCACGACCGCGCACTCCCTGCCCCGCCCCCGCCCGCCACTTCCGGCGCTGCGGGCTTCCGGGCGGAGGCCGCGGGCGCTGACGTCGGAGTAGCTTGGCGTCCGAGCCGCTGTGGGCAGAGCGACATGGCGCCAGGCGGGACTCGCGGCCCGACGCCGCGCAGGGGGCTGCCCCTCGGCGGCGCCGCGCTGCTCCTGCTGCTCATCCCGGCGGCCGCCGCGCAGGGGCCGCCCGGAGCCGGTGAGGCCCGGGCGGGCGGGGGGCGCGGGCTCCCGGGCGGGCGCGGCGGGGCGCGGCCGTCCTCTCATCCCTGCGGGCGCCGGGCGAGGGGTTTGTGGGCGCGGGCCGCGGCGCCCGCCTGGAAGCCGGCGGGGCGTTTCCTCCGGCGGCGGCCCTCGGCGTCCCGCCCGGGGCGGCCCCGAGCGCCTCCGCACACGGCCGAGCGCGGCGGCTCCGGTGCCGGCGGCCCGCACGCTGGCAGCACCCGGCAGCAGTTCTGGAGGGCGGCTTCCTGGAGGGCAGGCAGGGCTGGGCCTCGGGGCTTGCAGCCCTCCGGGCGTTAAGCGGGGGTCTGGCTGGTGCTCGCTGTCGTGTGGGTCGCGGCCACAGTGGCCCCTTCACCTGTTTCCTGACCTTTGCCACTAGGGTGACCCGGCGCTGTTGGAAGGGTGTTGTGTTGGAATTCTCTGACTCTAAAGCGCCTTTTCTCTCGGTGGCCTTGAGTGTCATCCATTGCTGGACTGTTTGTTTCTGATGTGCTTCCAGGCGTGCTTAGCGTTCGTGCAGTTGTCTGGGGGTGTGTTGCTGAAGGCATCAGCTGCCCCGTACAGGGTTGGGGGCTCAGTTGAGTTCTGAGCACAAATGCAGAATGAGTGCTCTTCACCAGATGGAGGGCATCCAGGAGAGTTGGTGGCTGCACAGGACAGGGCTGTGTGTACTTTGTTTCTGGAGTGGGGGTGAGGAAGGCGACGTGAGGAGCTGGGTGTGGCTACTCTGTTTTACCTGCCCTGGACTTCTCAAGGGCAGCTTGGGAATTCATCCGGAAGTGCAGCTCTCGTGTGTCAACCAAGAAACTCTTCCTTCTCCAGGTGGTGGCTGCCCTCCTGGATGGGCACTGTTTCTCTTACTGGGGACATCTTGAAAGGGACATGAGTGTCATGCCTGTGTAGCTGTTCTCCCCCCAGGTCCCCCCAGGATCTGCATTCCCCTTGTCCCTGGAGAGGACCATTACTTACTGTGTCATCAAGGTCCCCCCTTTTCTACAGAACATGTGCTTGGTATGAGACTGCTTATCATTCCAGAGGAATGTGAGTACTGGTGTTTAAGACATCATCTTTACAAGGTGCTGCATGATGCACAGTGCTTCACACCCATTCAACACCCACACTTTTTAAGACTTTTTTTAGTTGTAGGCAGACACGATACCTTTATTTTTATGTGGTGCTGAGGATCGAACCCAGTGCCTCACCCCGTTCTAGGTGAGAGCTTTACTGCTGAACCACAGCCCCAGCCCCTAACACCCGTACTTTTTAATACTTTTACGTGTGTTTTGGTGAAGGGCAGACATTAGTAACTCTGAGGTATTGAAGATCTATAGAGCAGTATTCATGAAATTTAAGAGACCTTGATAGGGTTTTGGATCCCGTGTTAATTGTGTATGGGGTCAGACTGAATCCAAGAACTTGTCTGGGAAGACAGTCATCATCAGGCGTCCTAAGGAGCAGTGGCTGGTGTCAAGAGTGATGTGTCCTTACGGTGCGAGCAGGTGTAGAGGTGCCTCTGGCCCACCCTGAGAAATATGCCTCTGTAGGTGAATGCAGAGGTGCAGCGGCGTGCTTGGTTGGTTTTGATGGCACAATCACACCTCGCCTCACCTCACTTCCAGCTGAGGTGGCTGCCTTCTTTCCTCACCTGAAATTAACAATATAGTGCCCTCTGCACCTATCACTGCAGAGTGGGTATGAAGCTGTGGTGGGACGTGTTCTACAGGGGCACAGCAGATGGCATCCTGAGGCCTGCTGTGTGACAGGTGCTGCATGATAAATAATATTTTCTCTTGTTTCCTTGGTTTTAAAAAATATATCTCTTGACACATGCTAGCATGTCCTTTTGTATGTAATGAATTAATCAACCCACCTGAAACTTTAGGAAAGCACTAAAAATGAGTTGTAATGATTTAGTATATTCTGGCAGGACTTTTTGTCTTTAATTTCCAAAGTGAATGAGTCTGAAAGGTCTTTAAAAATTAATCAGTAGGCTCTAAGTGAAGCCTCAGTCACAGGACCTCAGACTCAGACATTTACATCCAATATTACACTTAGGAAATCCGCGGGCGTTTTTTCTTATCTCCAGCACATGGTTTTCTGTATCCCGTGATGAGTAAGGATGGTTTGTGGCTTCTGAGAAATGCACACTGCCTTTCTCTTGAGCAATAACAAATGGTTAGCGTGTTTCCTTTCTTACTTGTGTATGGGGTCAGACTGAATCCAAGAACCTTACTGTGTGAAATGGTATGGTGTGATGCCATCAGGAGAATGAAATGACCTTTCCCATCTTGGAATTTATCTTAATGAGGACTGCCTGACTTGAAGCCTTCTCTGTTCTTGGTGTGCAGAGGAGGAGGGTGGGAAGAGCACGAGGAGGCCCGCCATTCTCCCTCTTCCTCTGTATCCACTCCTTGACTCAGACTGGCCAGTAATCCAGAGTGTACCTTGGAGCTTGGTTCTTCCGGTTTATACAAGGACATTTATCAGAACGATGATCCTGTGAAGGAGGTCCCTGTATCATCATCACTGTCCCCAGGGCCACTCTGACTGATGAGAAGGAAGGTATCCTTGTTTGTAGATGACTGTTGAAACAGGCATGGCGAGTGGGCACGGTGGGCAGGCCCTGTGCCCCTCTGAGGCGGTGAGGAAGCTCTGAGCTCAGGAAAGCCAAAGCACCCTGGTGCTGGGTATGCTTCGCCGTCCAGCTCTGTCTCCTTATTGGTGTTCTAACATTAAAATACTTATATTTTATTTCTTAAAAAATGTTTATTGCAGATTGACAAATTATAATTTTATTTCATGTTATTATTTTGGCCAACCCTTGAGAGTAAGCTGCTGAGGGGGCCTTTTTTTTTTTTTTTTGGTACTGGAGATTGAACTCAGGGGCACTCGACCACTGAGCCACATCCCCAGCCCTATTTTGTGTTTTATGTAGAGACAGGGTCTCACTGAGTTGCTTAGCACCT
>CM053409.1:118302105-118318541 GCA_028644305.1 Xerus rutilus | reverse complement strand
GCCATTGCTGAGGCTGGCTTTGAACTCGCGATTCTCCTGTCTCAGCCTCCCTAAGTGCTGGGATTACAGGCTTGAGCCACCGCGCCTGGCTCTGAGGGGGCCTTTTACAAACTGAGTGCTGCGGGAGTAATTTCTCCCCAGAACAAGAATATTCTTCTGCACAAGTGGATATAATTACCACAGTCTGGACATTTGGCACTGACATTTGCATACTGTATTTGGAACATTGATATTATAATACTTGCATACTTGATTTAATATACAGTCCATACACAGATTTTACTAGTTACCCCGATGATGGTGGTATCTGATCCCCACTCCTGAAACCAGTATTTCAAACTGCATGGTGGTGAGTCCTCATTGATCTGAAGTAGCTCTCCAGCTGCCTTATTTTCAGAAAGCCAGCCAGAGTTGTCAGTGAAGGCCATGGTGGCACCTCGTTGCCCTGCGTTGTGGAGCTCAGCCCTCTTTTGCCCCATAGCTGTGTTTCCCAGTCTCCCAGCACCAGCACCCTGGTGACTTTTTTTTTTTTTTTTGGTACTAGGGATTGAACTCAGGGGCACTCGACCACTGAGCCACATCCCCAGCCCTGTTTTGTGTTTTATGTAGAGACAGGGTCTCACTGAGTTGCTTAGCGCCTCGCCATTGCTGAGGCTGGCTTTGAACTCGCAGTTCTCCTGTCTTAGCCTCCCTAAGTGCTGGGATTACAGGCTTGAGCCACCGTGCCCAGCTCCTTGGTGACTTGAAAATGTATTCCTGCCTATCAGTGGTGCTTTTGGAAATTGAGATGTTTCAGTGGTCAGTTTCCTTCACCTCTCTGGGGCTGAATAAATTTGCTGTTCCAAGTATTTAAAGTGGTTTACAAAAAACATCAACATAAACCAATAGCACACAGCTGGAGACTGAGAATAGTACTGTTCAGTAACAATCACTGTGGGATAATAGGTGACAAAATGCATTATTTCAGATGAAGTAGGTTTTATTTAGAGAAGTAAAATGTAGAGAAGCTGGACTGTTAACCAGGAGGACTGTGGTGGACACTGTGTCAGTTCAGGTCTGCCCTGGGGAGTGGGGCAGGGAAGAATCCGGTTCTTCCCGTTCACGGTCTTCCATTTAGGTTTTGTCTCCACGTTCTGCCCATCCACCATCCAGGTGTCCAGCGTGGCCTTCCGTGGGCACGCTTGTAGTAGGTGATAAGACATCTGTACTGTCACGCCTGGCATTAACCAGAGTCCAAGGTTCTTGTTTCTCTTTGAAGATAAACTTCTTCAGTGAAGTGCAGGAAGTTGAACGTGCCTTTGGATGAGTTGCCCACGTAGCCCTGACCCTGACAGATGCAGCCATCAGTCCCCAGCGCTCTGCCTCCCCTCCGGTGCTGCCCCACGCAGCCCTTTCCTTCGCTGCGGGCTGATGAGCTCCACGTGTGTGGAGCTGCAGAGCGTGGTCTTTGGCGTGAGCTGTGTCTCGGTGCATGGTGTTTTTCCATTGTGTGTGTTTTATGAGCCTTTTGTGACTAAACCCAGTGTTCCACGAGGGATGTTTTGGCCTGCCTGTCCGTCCTCCTAGCACCGGGCGTCTGCGCTGTCCGTGTGCCGTTGCTAACGTGTGCCGTGAGCGTTCCCGCACGGGTCTTCTGTGGTGTGTGTTCCGGCTTCTTCTGGATCGCACCTTATGGGATTGGCACATCCTAGAGGGGTGCGTGTTTGTTGTCGAGCACCTCCAGGCCAATTTTGACAATGGCTGTGTCAGCCAGGCTTCGTTGTGTCCTTGTCACCACTCACGTGGCAGTCTCCATTCTGTGGGTGCAGGTTCACGTTTCCCTGGCGACCCGCATGTTGAGTGTGAGCCCTTTTCACTGTCTGTTGCAAGGTGTGGTGGGAGAAGCAGGTGGCAGTTGACCAAAAGCTGGTGGGAAATTCTTTTTTTTTTTTTTTAATATTTTTTTAGTTGTAGATGGATGTGATATCTTTATTTTTATTTATTTATTTGTATGTGGTGCTGAGGATCGAACCCAGTGACTCACGCATGCGAGGCAAGCGCTCTACCACTGAGGCACAGCCCCAGCCCTGGTGGGAAATTCTTGATGCATACCCTAGTCTCATTTTTAAAATACCTTTATTTTATTTTTTAAATATTTTTTTAGTTGTTGGAGGACCTTTATTTTATTCATTTATTTATATGTGGTGCTGAGAATCAAACCCAGTGCCTCACACATGCAAGGCAAGTGCTCTACCACTGAGCCACAGCCCCAGCCAGTACCTTTATTTTATTTATTTAGTTTTTTATGTGGTGCTGAGGATGGAACCCAGTGCTTCACACAAGCTGGGCGAGTGCCCTGCCACGGAGCCCTGCCCCGCCCTGTCCCTTAGTCTCCACTCCTGACTGACTCAAGTTCCAGAGGTCACTACCTGGAGGTTGCCCTTTTCTGCAGCAGCAGCGTTGCGAGTGGTGGGCAGAGCCCCAGGTGTGCTTGTGACTGGAACACTCTGACAGGCCATGCTTCTCCCTGGGGTTTGTGCAGCATGACCCTGTCTGGGGGAGGCTGGCCCCGGGCTCATGAGGTTTGCAGTGAGTGTGTTTGTTAGCTGTTTGTTGCTGTGACACGCGCCTGAGGTGAACAACGGGAGGAGGGGTTTGTTTGGCTCCCAGTTCCGAGGTCTTTGTCTGATGGTATTAGGTAGTTCAGGGGCACCAGGATAGCTGAGGCAGGATGCAAGGTGCTGCTGGAGGGAAGACACCGTCATGTCCCTGTTGGAGATAAGTCCCAGCAGCTCGGGAGGCCGAGGCAGGAGGATTGCGACTCAAAGCCAGCCTCAGCAAAAGTGAGGAACTGAGCAACTCAGTGAGACCCTGTCTCTAAATAAAGCACAAAATAGGGCTGGGGGGGTGGCTCAGTGGTTGAGGGCCCCTGAGTTCAATCCCTGGCACCAAAAATAAATAAATAAATAAAGATAAGTTCTGTTACCATAACAGCTCCCACACTGAGGGCTTATCACCATGACATCTGCCACAGGTAGTGTTTTAAAATGACCAATGTGGGTAAAGTGGGCAGTATTCCGATTAGGTTTTCTAAAGTTATCAAGGGGGAAAATCGGACAGTATTCTTTCTACGTAGGTATCATAAAATAGCCAATGGGGGCAAATGGGATGAGGTCTTCAGTCAGGTCCGTGTAGGGAAGAGAAGGCCCTGTTTGCAGACCTTGGGCCTTGAGCCCCTCTCTCGCTCGGTCCCCTCTGCTCTGTCCACCTGCAGCAAGCCTGTGCTGTGTGTCTCGCTCAGTTCCCCGTTCAGGGCCCAGGGATCTGGACCACAACTGGACACCCTGAGAGTAGCAGTGGGCTGTCCCTTTGTGCTGGGCCTGAGGTAAAGCAGAAGGTCGGGGCAGAGGGTGTGGGGAGGGGAGCCGGGGCAGCGTGGTTCCCAGGGGCGCGTTCCTCTCAGCTGGGCCCCACCTCCTAGTTCCACCATGTCCGGTGGTCCGTTGAGACGATGGGTTCACCTCACAGAGTGATCCCCTGATGGCGTCAGAGCTCGTGATCTTGTTGCCTAAGTGCCCCATCTCTGGACGTGCTGTGTCCAGGACCAAGCCTTAGACGCGCAACCCTGGGTGCAGAAGATCCAGCCCGACAGTGAGTCTTCCAGCTCGGCTGTGCTGGCAGCGTTGCTGGTACTGCTGTGCCTCTCTGGTTCCCTGGAGAGGCTGCCGGGCGCAGGTCTCAGCGCACTGGTGGTGGTGTGTGCAGCCACGAGGCTCACCTTCTCCAAAGGCTAGCAGCACAGCACAGCTCAGCTTTTGTGTTTGCAATCTTCCTTCCCAAAAGATCCCCTGCCACAGCTATTCCAGGTCCCCTACTGGCAGCAGGAGTTGGTCGATGTCTGTCCTGCGAACCTGAAGCAGGCTGGTGCTGGGAGGGCCCTTGGAACTCCATTCAGAGGTCCACCCGGTCTGTGAGCTCCTCTTTAACCGTGACCCTCACGATGCCTGTCTTTCCCCACAGGTTGTTCTCAGAACACAAATAGATCCTGTGAGGAGTGCCTGAAGAATGTCTCTGTAAGTAGCACATCAGTACGCGGGCCAGAAACAGACCTGCTTCCTCTAGTCCAAGGAGGCATGTGTGTGTCAAGAGACGGTGGGGTGTTCTTTGTGACAGCCATTAAATGCAGCCTCAGGCCCTCCCAGGCATGCTGCACCTCCTCACCTCTCCACACAGGCAGCATTGGTGATGTACTCCTGCAGCAGGTGTTGGCGAGGAGAAAGTACGCAGCCAGGGCCTCCCTGGAGCTGGTTGGGAAGCCCTGGGCGTGCTGGTGCTTGGTGGCCTGGGCTGAGCATCTGCTCTATGGCCACTTGCCTGGCTAGGCCTTCCTCCTAGGGCCATCAGACCAGAGAGCTTTTGGGGGCTGAAACTCCATCTCACTGAAGGGCTGGGACTCTGCAGTTGGCAGAGTCCACAGCAGGCCCAAGGCCCTGCTACCCACTTGTGCTCAGTGCTATAGGGTCCACCCCCTCACGGGGTCCCATCAGGGGAACCTTGGACCACCTCCATGCAACCGCACCATGCTTTCCTCTGCTGTCAGGACCTGTGGGGATGCCTCAGCTCCTCTCACAGGAGCGGGGAGAGGACTCAGGGAGAGGCATCTGCCAGGTCAGTGGAAGACTCGGGACCAAACTATCCCCTGGAAAAACAGCATGTTTGGATTTTGTCCCCAGCCCTTTAAATCCCTGTGTGCCCTTGAGCAAGAGAGTAGCCATTCTGGAGCAGGATTGCCTAATCCTCTGCTGTATGAGGCAGGTCAGAGACTCATTGGGCTCCCTCCAGATGGGTCATTCTAGGCTATGGAAATGGATGATCAGCTGTCCATCTGGGAGGAGGAGGAGCCAGCTGTGGGGAAACAGTCCCTCAACATAGATCTCATGAGGACGTGTGAACGTCTGCTTTGCTCAGGGCCTTTGGCTTTTCTGCCACAGTGGCCTGCTCCCAGCCGCCTCTCAGCCGCTCTGTCTGGCCAAGGGGCTCGGTTGACCCTGTGTAGTCCAGAGCTGTGTAGTAGCTTGAGAGAGGGCTAGCAGTGGGGACAAAAAGCAGCCTTCCGGGCTGGGGATATGGCTCAGTTGGTAGAGTGCTTGCCCCCACCCCACCCCCCAACGCCCTGGGTTCAATCCCAAGCACCACAGAAAAAAAACACAAAAACCAGCAGCCTTCTATGCCCTTTTTTTAAGGTCCAGGGAAGCCTCCTTTCCCCAACCTTCAGAAGGTTTTTCTGGACTTCCAGGACTGCAGAACCTGTGTTTCTCCCCCAACAGTGGGAGGTATCTGGAAATTAATGGTAGATAATTTCCACTGTAAGGCATGTTTTTAAAGAACAATTCTCACCCCACATGGCAGATGTGTCTTAGGGGGACTGAAAATCAAGAGAAGTTGCCTTTGTAGCCTTTTTTTTAAATTATTGTTTTAGTTGTCAGTGGACCTTTGTTTTACTTATTAACATGCGGTGCTGAGAATGAAACCCAGTGCCTCACACATGCTAGGCAAGCGCTCTGCCACTGAGCCCCAGCTCCAGCCCTGTGTAGCCTGTCTTGACATCACTTCTGTGGCTGTTTCTTTTTAGTCTCTGGGTTTACTATTGGAAGTCATTTCAGCCATAAAAATAGCTTTTTATCACACATGGCCTTGGAGTCTAGAGATGGTTTGTGCTGCACTGTCCTGGATGAGTGTGGTGACGACAGTCCAGAGTGGCCCAGCAGGTCACAGTGGGTGGGGCCAGTCTAGAGAGCTCGAGTCCTGACTCCTACTCAAGCCACAGAGCAGATCAGAAAGGCCAGGTGCAAAGGGGCTAGCCGCAGACCCTGAGGCCTATCCTGGAGCACACACGGTTTCTGGAGGACACAGGAGGGCCCGCGTAGGTCAGAGCGAGGCTGCGGCTCCAGCTCCTGGACGTGCCCTGGGTGCTGCCCGAGTGGGGCCGCATGTGCCAGCTGCTTCATTTAAAAAGACACCAGATTGACAGCCACAAAAGAACCCCATGGCTGTCTAGTGAACCCTGTGTCACATACACATGGACAAGTGGACATTTTTAACTTGAAATATTTGAAAATGGAGGACTTGTGAAAAATAGTTGACCTCTGGAGTGAAGGTATTCCAGATGGCGGGTGCACAGGGTCTGACTTGTCATCACACCCACGTTATGCTCTGAGCTGTTTGGTTGCCCTGCGGTAGGGAGCCAAGGGCGTGCATGTTGATATTTCTGTAATATATGTTCATCCTAACTGAAGGCCAAAATTCGTGATTGTTGTTAAAAATTTCAGAGCCGGAGTCGGGCGCGGTGGCACAAGCCTGTAATCCTAGCACTTAGGGAGGCTGAGACAGGAGAATCGCAAGTTCAAAGCCAGCCTCAGCAATGGCGAGGTGCTAAGCAACTCAGTGAGACCCTGTCTCTACATAAAACACAAAATAGGGCTGGGGATGTGGCTCAGTGGTCGAGTGCCCCTGGGTTCAATCTCCAGTACCAAAAAAAAAAATTTCTGGGGCTGGGGTTATGGCGCAGTGGTAGCGTGCTCGCCTAGCACGCGTGAGCCACTGGGTTCGATTCTCAGCTCCACATAAAAATAAAATAAAGATATTCTGTCTACCTACAACTAAAAAAATAAATATTAAAAAAAAATTTAGAGCTGGGGTTGTGGCTCAGTGGCAGAGCGCTTGCCTAGCATGTGTGCAGCACTGGGTTCAGTCCTCATATAAATAAAGCAAAGGTCTGTTGACAACTAAAAAATACTTTTAAAAAATAGGAAACAGATTTCTGTAATACTATCAGCATCAAGCTTAGCAGTGGCAGGCATGCCCCCGCGGGCGGCAAGTTTAGTGCTGCTGGGACTGCAGCGCTCCAGCCCCGTCCTGTGTGCCAGCTGCTGTGGGTGCCCACTAGAGTCAGCGTGGGACCTCTCGGTGATGATCATGTCACCAGTCCACTCAGCAGGCACTCCATGAGTGCCCATTGTGGGCCAGGCTGCGTCCCAGGCCTTGGGCACTTTACTGCTTGCACAGATGCCTGTCCTGGTGCAGCGTGGCAGCAGGCAGGTGAGCGGCACCAGGGGGTGGAGGGTGGGGTGGGGAGGAGTGCTCCCCGGAGAAGAGCCACCTGTGTGCATGTCCAGGTCACCGTGGAAACTGCGGTACAAGGGTTGACAGGACCCCTGACCACTGTGGGGCGTTGACTGAAGGACAGCGGGGTAAGAAACAGGAGTTGGGGCCAAGGCCATTGTGGTCCTCTGGGGGAGTGCTGTGTCCCTGGTGACGAGCTGGTGAGGAGCCCCCAGCGCCAGGCAGCCTGGCTCTGGGTCTCACATTGTGCGCTCGTGTTGGCTCTTGCAGTGCCTGTGGTGCAACACTAATAACGCCTGCCTGGAGTACCCCGTCAGAAAGATACTGCCCCCTGGCTCCCTCTGCCAGCTGAGCTCGGCACGCTGGGGCGTGTGCTGGGGTAAGTTGTTTCATTGACTTCTTGCAGAATCAGTGCTGTTTTGAAAACTCTGACACATGCTCAGGTAGCATAGTTCAGGGAAACATGCTGCTGTGCTCTGTGACACTCCTGGTGAGAGATAGTGGTCATCTGGTGTCAGGTCGAGCAGCCGGGTCCTGGGAATCTGAAGGACTCCTTCAGTGTTCCTGGCCTCAGCCATATGTAGTCATGCAGCTTCTGAGGGAGATGGCCCTGTAGTGGCAGGAGGGAGGGTGTCCTGATTCCCAGACAAGCTTGGGTTGGCTTATTTGGTGACTTCTGAGGGCTCAGAGGGGCCTGTAACCTGCTGCTGGGAACAAGCCCATACTGTGCCTGTCCCATGCATGAGAAAGGGGTTGTTTGCCTGGGGTCCATGTCACAGGAGCACAGTGGCAGGCAGCCTGTGAGCCCCTCAGCATCTCCTGGTGCCACCAGGAGTTGAGGCCTACCCGTGAGTGCTTCCGTATTCATGAAAACAACTCACTCAGCAGAACCACCACCTTCCAGACCTGCCAGGACGGGCGGCCAGGAGAGGGCAGCTCTCTCTGGCGGCAGTTCTTAACTTCCTTGAGCAACACTGAGGCCATGGTGGTGCTGCCGCCCAGGGAGTTTGCTCTTAAGCTGTCGTCAGTAAGCTCTTCTTCACTGGGCGGCCAGAGCACGTGTGCAAAAGCTGTACAGTATATTCTTTGATTGGCTCTGGTTTGAATTGAGTAGAAAAGTCTTGACTGCTTTTAGTTTAAAGACCTTTAAGAAGAATTGAAGAAAATGGTAAAGCTTGTTTTGAGTTGGCTTGAACTAGCAAGCCATACCACTGAAACTGATCAGGCAGCCACGTCAAAGCCCGGGGTGTCAATAGTACTCAGATTTGGAGATGAATCCACATGGCCTATGGCCTGGGCTGCTTCTCCAGGCTCCTTCCTTTTGGGTCTTGTGGTCACTGTCCCCTGAAAGAAGTTTGTTTTTATGGGAAATGGTTGTGATCTTCTTGACTTTGATTTAAATAATAAACAAAACTGCATCAGAGTGCGTAACCTCTGTTTTTCCAAGTTCCACTACGTTAGGAGTTGAAGATGTCTTAGGAGAGGACAATTAGACAGCATGGTGTTCTTTTTCTTCTTGCTGGCTTTTGTTGGTCTTTCTTAGCCTGTGAATGCCTTTTCAGTCTTAAGTAAAAGAAGCTGTTGTGTCTCTTTGATTCATTGTGGTTAACCTAGAAATTGTAAGTCACAAATAGATGTCTAAGGAACACCTTGTACTGTGAGTCCACAGAGCCAGCAACCTGACTGAGGCAGACACCCTGGGCCCTGTGTTCCAGGACTGCCCAGCATGGCCGAGAGAGGGGACTTCAGTGGTAGGTTCCACACTTGAAGTGGCCTAACTCCAGGTGTTTGGGTTTCCAGTGGACTTCCAGGCATTGATCATCACCATGTCGGTGTTGGGGGGCGCCGTCCTCCTGGGCATCACTGTGTGCTGCTGCTGCTGTTGCCGCCGGCAGAAGAAGAGTCAGAAGCCAGATAAGGGTGACGAACGAGCCATGAGAGAGCAGGAGGAGAGGAGGGTGCGACAGGAAGAGAGGTGAGGTCTCAGCAGAGGAGTTCACTTCAGGGAGCTCAGGTCTGGAGAACCATAGAAAACAACATTTATGAGTCATGAGTTTTGTTTTTTAAAAAGGAAGAATGTGCTCAGCGTCCACAGAGTGTCCCTAGGCTGTGGTGAAGAGTGAGAAACTGAGCCAGGCACAGTGCCGCATGCCTGTAATCCCAGCATTTGGGAGGCTGAGACAGGAGAATCGCGAGTTCAAAGCCAGCCTCAGCAATGGCAAGGTGCTAAGCAACTCAGTGAGACCCTGTCTCTACATAAAACACAAAATAGGGCTGGGGATGTGGCTTAGTGGTCGAGTGCCCCGAGTTTAAACCCTGGTACCAAAAAAAAAAAGAAACGGGCAGGCGGCTCCTGCGATGGCTCTAGCCTTGGCACAGGCTTTGGTCTGTCTGTTTTCTCTTGGTGGCAGGCAGCGGGTGGTGCAGCTTGGCTTGATGTGTGCACCTGTGATGTAATGACTGCCCTTAAATGTGCAGAGGTGTCGGGAATTTGAGCCCTCTTGTCCCAGCCCCATCTGCTCGGCTGAGCAGGCTGAGGCTTGGGGCATGGATGGGATCACCCTGACACTGTGCAGCACAGCACTCTGCTGGCTTGCGCGGAGCCCTCAAGCTCTGGTAGCTGGAGAGGGCTGTCATCCCCCTCAGACTGGCAGCAGGTGTCTTACTGAAGTTCCGCCCTCAGGGCCACTTGGTGCATGGTCGCAACCATGTGTTCCTGACCACCCTCAGAACCTGGCCGGGTTCACTGATTGGTGCATTTTCTTTGTATGAAAGGAACTTGTAAAAGATCACAGTGTTGGGTGTTTGAGTTGATTTATTGACAAGGAGACTGGTGTGTTGAGCTGCCTTGGGGACGGCTCTGTCACCCTGTGGTGCCCCAGTGGGCTTGGTCTGAGCTCACCCAGCTGGGTCTCCTGGGAGGCATGCAGTTTTTGAGACGACATTGTGCCTTGTGGTTTGATGCTACCTTGTGTTTTTATGCTTTTTAGGAGAGCTGAGATGAAGTCGAGACACGACGAGATCAGAAAAAAGTATGGTAAGGCTCCATCGCTCCTGCTTTGGGCTGGACTACAGTGGGTGCTGCGCCATTGCCACGGGGTAACCCATCAGGTCTGGACTGCCGGGCCTGGGCTGCAGCTGCTCTCTGTGGGCTCGTCCTACACGAGGACAGCAGCTGGCATCACTCCAGGCTCAGCGTGTGACACGTGGTGGCACGAGTGTCTTCAGAGAAACCCCAGCAGGCGTTTGTCTCAGCCAGACTTCTTTTTCTTGGGTACTTGTGTGTCGTGGAGTATGGTAACTTCCAGAAAGGCCACCAGTAGCTGGCATGTGCTCCTGCCTCCCCCAGGGGGGCATGCTGGACCACAAGGAGGCCAATCTCCAGCACTGCTCCGCACAGCCCTCCCCCGCCTGTGCCTCATCCTGGGGCCGAGTGCAGCAGACACTGCTCAGACACTGGCTGAGCTGTGGCTTACGCCTGCCTCTTACTGTGCGTCCTGACGCTTGGTCTCACTCGGCCTTGTTGGAAGAGGTTTGAGGGTGGCTTTGAAGGAGCCGGAGTGAACATGTGTCCTATGTACACCTTCCGTTCTGTCACAAGGATTCTGAAGCCCAGCACATTAAATCACCCTCAGATCACACATTGACTACAAGCACTAGACTCTGCCATCTTCTCTGCTCACCTGCTTCCAAGCTGATCTTGAAGCCCACCAAGTTGAAGAGTTTGCTGTGCTTGGTTTGCTGGCTGCATGGTGGTGGGCACACTAGCAGCTGGCTCCCTTGCTGTCCAGGACCCTAGGCCACTGGCGTTTGTGCTTTCCCCAGCTGAGCCCCTGTGCTGTCCTGGGGAACCGTGTTAAGAGCAACATCCCAATGACTGTGGTTTGAGTTCTTTTAGTGTAAGTGAATGCCGTGTTTTAGAGGTGCTTCAGGGTCTTAGCTGTTGCGACCACTGTCGGCACTCCTTTGTTTCTGTGGTCGCACCAGTGGGCAGTGTGGTGCTTCCAGGTGGGAGCTGCTAAAATGTTGACTCTGTGTGGGTTTAGTGCCCTCTGCTGGGGCCACAGGGGCCCATTGCTGCTGGTATTGGTGCTGTGCACAGTGATTAGCTCTGTCAGCTCACCAGGAGGCCTCTGTCCCTCCCAGTCACACTGTGCACAAGAAGCCGAGGCTGGGTTGCACAGGCCAGGCTGACCCTCCTGGCTCAGCCTGTGGCCTCAGGCCAGAAGCTACCCTGCTCTCCAAGACTGTGGATCTCCTCTCCCTTCCAGGGGCTGTGCAGTGACTGGTGGGGCTCCTGCCCTCCCCTGCTCCAGGCTGCTGCTCTGGCTTCGGGCGCTCTGCCCTGAGCTGCTGTCCCCTGGCTGGCCTGCCATCCTCACTGCTCCTGCCCCACGGCCAGCCAGTGTCTTGCCCTCGCCTTGCCCTCTGCACCCCCTGGCTCCATGTGTGGGTGGCAACTGGGCTTCCTAGTGCAACACTGCAGCAGGACGTTAAACGTCCATGCCTGCCCTTGGCTGGACGCAGCTTACTTTGGAGAGTCCAGAGGAGCTTTTTGACATTGATGAGTGTAAATGTGAAGAGAAGACGAGATGAACATGTGTGTTCATGCGTGCACACACAGCACAGCATTGGTTACTGCCATGCACACCTGTGTTAAAATCCTTGGGCTTTGGCTTTGCCTACCTTCCGTGTGGGAAAGGGCCAGTGCGTGGCTCTAGGTGGGTCAGTGCTGCTCACCTGTCCCAGCCACGGTGGGGCTTCACTTGCTCTCTCTTGTGCCTCTGGGGTTTTTTTTGCTGGCTCATAAAGTCTGTTGAGTCGCCTGCACTTGGACAGCCTTGACTTCGTGGAACAAGTCCCTGGAGTTCTGGTGGGAGAAGGCACTTGGGGTTAGCCTGGTCAGTTAACGGATAGAACACCAGCATGGAGTCCTCACGCTTCTTGTGGTTTTGGAAGGCATTTAACTTCTTATTACAAAATGGCTTTCCTCTTGTTTTCCCTCCACACTAGTGTTAGAGCCAGGAGCTGTTCTTTCAGTAAGGTCTTGGCATGGCTGCTCCTGTGTGCACTTGGTATCTGGGCTGGGGGCCAGAACCGACTGCAGCCTCCTCCCCTGAGCCCGGTGCTCTCCGTCCTCTGCGTAAACAATCCTGACCAGGCTCACCTGCCCCCACATCCTGCCCCTGCTTCCCCGCCCCCAGCAGACCTGTAGATTTGTGGCACTGGCTCCAGGTAATTTTGTTATACGAGAGTGTGTGTGTTTCTGCAATGTGAAGAGGAAGCTTGTAGTCTTGGGGAGGTACCATGGACTGACTCGTGCGTAGATGTCACGTTTTATCCCAGTTATGTTGTAACACTCAAGTCGAGTTGGTGGTCTGTCTTCTTTTTGTAACCTTGATTCTAAAAGTTCAACAGCAATTATAGAAGTTTCAGAGTGAGGAGGTTTGGTTTCGTTTTTCTGTGTAATTCTGGCTGGATCGGTCACCACTCTTCGTCCTGGTGAATTCTGTTTCAGCGTGTGCTGTGGTTCAACTTCAGGAAGGGTCAGGTGGCGTCAGCCTGCTGAGGAGCCGCCTCCTCCGCCTCGTGCATCCCCCTGTGGGACCCCATCGGCTGGCGTTGCTTTCATGCATTCTGTTTTTCCAGTCGAGCGAGTGGATTTCTAATTCAAATCTGTTTTCTTTTCAGGTTTGTTTAAAGAACAAAACCCATATGAGAAGTTTTAGGACGACTGGCACACGTGTCCAGCAGATCAGGCGGTCCTGGGCCCCCCGCTGGCTGGTGCTGCCCAGCACAGGTCGGAAGCCTCCACCCTGGGCCAGCCTGTAGCAGGGCCCTGGGAGCCGCCCTGAAAGGACAATCCTGCTCTTGCCCCTGCGGGCCATGCCTTCTGTCCCTCCACCTCTGGTTTGTATTTAGTTGCTCAAGACGTTAATCTCGCTGGGCTCTTGCTGTTTTTCGTCCACTGTCACCTGCCTGTCTTGGTTGGCAAGCTCATTCCCAGGAGAGCAGACTGATCTGCCGGATGTGCTGGCAGTTCTGCAGCAGCAGAGGTCCCGGGGGCCTCCCCCAGCCAGCCTCACTAGTGATGGTGCAAGTCACCTTCACTTGTGTCGTGGGCGAACTGACCAGTCCTTCTCATTTCCCTGAAAAGTCCGTGGGCAGCACCTTTGTGTGCCCATTTCTTTGAGCCTTGGTACATGTTGATGCAGGCAGCTTTTGGCTGGAAACTGTCCCATACACAGTCTGATAAGGATTATTTCCTAACTGTAACTATATTGAACAGCATTAAAGAATAGTTAAATCACCTTCAATTTTTTAAAAATAATTCTGGGATGCCCCCACCAAAAATTCCCCGCTCCTAGATTTTCATGTAAAAGGTCAGACCCCTATGACGTGGTATTTTTTAATTTGCATCTTCAATAGAATTTGAGAGTCTTTCCCTCTTGGGTGGGAGTGGGTGCCCTGGCCCACCTCACCTTCCCTCCAGCCCCACAGCAGCTGGGCCTCCTCCCATGTCCTTGGAAATACTCTCATAAGCCTTGGACGTCTGCCTGCCTGTCAGGCTGTCTGGGAGGTGATCATTTTGGGATCATGGGGCCTGGCAGGTCCACCCCACGAAGGGAGAAGGTCCGTCCACAGGCCAGCCCCTCTAAGGCCCAGTATGCAGGAGGCCAGTGTGTTGGGGCCTGCTAGAGGGTCCTCCACACACTGCCATGGACAGGCTGCCCACCTGAGCCAGCCACCCATTCCAGCTGTGCTTTGGCTTGGACTGTGGGGGATTTCTGTCTGAGGTGGTGTCTGTATGTTCCTCAGAGAAGCTCCCGGTGCCCTAGGGTGTGCATTTCTTTAAAATCAAGACACATGATTAGTGAACAGAATGTTCTTCGTGGCAAGGACAGCTGGATGCCTTCCTAAAAGATACTAGACAACACTTCTGGTTGCCAGGTTGCTTTGAATTTCTAAAACATTCTCCCTGGGAACGTAGGTGGCCAGCACTTGCAGCAAGCACTGTATTCCGTCTTCACACTCTGGACGATGTGCAAGCCGCGGCTGTGGCCCTTGTGACGGGCAGGTCGCCCAGCAGCTGTACTGCCAATTCTCACACTGAGGACATGGCCCTTGACAATGCTTCAGTCTTATTTTTCTGACTTCGTGGGCATTTGATAGTAATTTGTAAAGTATTATGAAACATTCCTAAGTATGGGTATAGCAGCTGTCAAAATCTGTTTATTCATGGAAGACACTTTCTAACAGACTTCAATGAACTTTGTATTAACGTGATAAAGTATGTATGTGAAATCAGTTTCTTTAATTTAGGTTGCTGAGTTGGAAGTGGAGCGGCCAGTTGTTAAATACAATGTATTTGATTCTCACATCAGGTCACTGTAAGGCTGGTCTTGGCTGAGCTTTTCTCTGAACTGAGGCTAAGGGCAGCCACAGCTGTCAGCTCGAGGAGACCACCACGTTCAGAGTGCCTTACTTTTAACCAGTTTCCAATAAAATGGCTCTGTGCCTGCTTTTGTTTACTATGCTGTGTTCCCTGTGCCTGTCTCTGGGTGGCCGTGGCAGGGGCGGTCAGGTGAGGGTGTGCCTCCTGGCTCAGCCTGTGACGCGTGAGCCACTGCTCCGGCCTTGACACTGCGGTCCCAGGGTGGTGCCCGGCCACGTCCTGGAACGGCCACACCTGGAGCTGCTTTCCTTCTGTTTCTATGTTGGGCACAGGGCAGAGGAAGCCCTCTGCGTTCACAGACTCTGAAGCGCCGTTGCTGACAGGCACCTCCGTCCATGGCCTGGGTCTGGGCTGGTTCTGGTTCTGCCCCGCCTTCAGTCTCTGGGCTTGGGCATGCCTCTGTGGGGCAGTGTGGTGTGCAGCAGAGATAGAAGGTGTCCAGGTGGCAACAAATCTGTCCCTGCAGAGACAGCTGTTGATCGCCAGGAGTCTCTGAGCCTGAGAGTACACAACCAGAAGGCCTTGGGTTCCCCGGCCACTGAGAGCTGGCTGCCCAGCACCAGCCGCAGTGGAGGATAGCCATCTAAGGGGCTGAGAACAGGACCCCAAGGTAGGTACCTACATCAGGGCAGAGGTAGGGCCTAGAAACCCTGGTGTGTGGACACTGCTCCTCTCTCTGGCCAGCAGCAGATGGAGGCTGGCTGTTCCAGCCCTCGTGAGGGTGGCTTCACAGGACTGGCCCCCAGCCTTCATTCCTGTCCAGATGTGTGACGGCTTGCAGGCTGACCTGCAGCATGTGCCCGGACGGTGCCTGCTTCCAGGAGTGCATGCCCTGGGACACGTTCATCAAGGAAGTGTCTCTGGGAACCCTAAGGCATCAGATCTAAGCTCAGCACCTCTCCAGGCTGCAGATGGCCCTGAGGGTGAAGAAGGCAGGCCAGTGGTGGGCACCGTACGCATCCAGCCTGTCCTGGGTATGGAGGAGAAGCGGGTCACTGAGCAGAGCACCACCAGGCTGCTGCTGTGGGAGAACCTTGGTGTGGGCAGGTGGGCACTTCTGACAGCTTGTGAGCCCAAGGGTCCTTCGCACCCTGGTCACCTCCTGGTGACATGGGCCCCGAGTTTCTGTGACATGAACAGAGTGCTCTGGGTAAGTAGTGCAACGTTCACCAAAAGCTCTTACTGAAGAAGGGCTGATGGGTTTCAGCCTTGTAGGGAGGGGGCGCTCCTGGGTCTGGCTACTGCTGCTGCCCAGGGCCTGGGTGGCCTGGAGGCCGTGAGTCGGGCATTTTCCAGGAGCGCTCTCTGGAAGGCGGGTCAGATCCTGTCCATGGTGGTTGTGGGCCTTCAGATTTGATTATGTGGAAATGTGTGAAGCCAGAATTAGGCAGTGTAGACGGGTAAGTCGAGTCAGGTCGATCAAGGAGGCCAACTGGGGCCTGGGAAGTTGGAGAGGGGTTGAAATGCTAATGCCCTCAGAGCCCTTCCTCCACCCTTATCTAGATAACCTGCCCTGCTCCAACCTGTTGCTAAGGGGACCTGTCCCAGGGACTGACCCTCCCTATAGGGAGTTAACTACGCCCCCTTCCTGCCCAGAGCACTCCACCTGGGCCCTTCCCCGTCCCTGTGCTTTTCACCTTTTGGCCACCCCACCGAGCATCTCTTGGGCCTAGTCACGCAGGTGGGAGAGAGAAGGGGAAGGGAGCAGGAGGACACAGGAAGCCCAGGACACATAAAAGGGCAGAACACGGGTACTTCTTGGGACGCCAGGACGCCCGCTGTGGCCCCGTCTCCCTCCTGGAGAAGTCTGTTAGCCCTTTTTACACAGACCCTGCTTTATGTGCCTGCGGGGCGGCTCCTCTGATGTCACACTTCAGCA
>CM053409.1:118279187-118301605 GCA_028644305.1 Xerus rutilus | reverse complement strand
ATAAGGTAACTGTATGTAAATGAGTTCGTCTCTGTGTCTTCTATTCTATACCATTGGTCTACGTGTCTATTTTGGTGCCAGCACCATGCTGTTTTTGTTACTATGGCTTTGTAGTATAATCTGAGGTCAGGTATTGTGATGCCTCCTCCTTCACTCTTCTTGCTAAGGATTATGTTGGATATTCTGGGTCTTTTATTCTTCCAAATGAATTTCATGATTGCCTTTTCTATTTCTATAAGGAATGACGTTGGGATTTTAATTGGGATTGCGTTGAATCTATATATCGCTTTGGGAAGTATGGCCATTTTGACAATATTGATTCTGCCTATCCAGGAGCATGGGAGACTATTTCATCTTCTAAGGTCTTCTTCAATTTCTTTCTTTAGTGTCTTGTAGTTTGCATTGCAGAGGTCTTTCACCTCTTTTGTTAAATTGATTCCCACCTATTTTGTGTTTTATGTAGAGACAGGGTCTCACTGAGGTGCTTAGCGCCTCGCCATTGCTGAGGCTGGCTTTGAACTCGCGATTCTCCTGTCTCAGCCTCCCTAAGTGCTGGGATTACAGGCTTGAGCCACCGCGCTCAGCTAGTAGTTTTGATCTTTATTCCTAAGTTTAGTGCATGTTTTTGCTATGCTTGTGGGTTTGGGTGTCAGGGTTATGCTAGAATCATAATTAACTCTATGATTTTCTGTATCATGAAAGGTGTGATAGAAGACCTTGAAAAGATCAGGATGTGTTCTCTTTCAGGGGAGTTGGTATTTCAGTACTGCTTTGGTTTCTTCCATGGTTTTTGACCTATTCGTGTCATTCTAAGTTTTAGGTCTACCTTTTAGTTCATGTTTTTCTAGAAAGTCATCCATTTAATCTAGGCTTTCAAATGCTTATGAATATCAACGTGGTTCAGAACCTCTCATCTGTGGTTGCATCGTCTCTCTCTATTCCTGCTGCTTTTTGTGGTTTTCCTGATCCCAGGTAAGCTTATCCCTCTTCACAAGAGCAAGGAGCGACTTCCCTTTTCATTACCTGGTGGGTGTCGGCAGCAGTGTCCTCTTGGCCCTCCCACACTGACCTGGCTGTCTCGGTGGCTCTCGTGACTGACTCACCCTGGGCCTCAGGGCCGAGCCCCTTCTGCTTTCCTCTCTAGGACATTTACTTGGTGTGAAGAAGCCCCAGCTGTCCTGCTGCCGCCGTGGCTGGTGATGGCCAGCACTATACGCCCTGCACTTGCTCCAGCCGTCTTCTGGCTGTGGTGGAGCCACCTGCTGCCCAGAGCCACCTGCTGACACAGCCACAGTGCGCCTGGCAGAGTCCAGGACAAGCTGCTGATCCAGAAAACATGTATCCAAAGAAAACGGTGATTGTTCTAAGCCACCAAGTTCTGGATGATTCAAGACTCAGCAGTATAAACACTTGATACATTAGCCCCCCCATACAAAAATCAATGGTATTTTTATATAGTAGCCAAAAAATGGAAAATGAAAATCTAAGAATAGCCTTTACAGTAGCACTGAGAACACAGAATTCATAGTAATGAATCTAACAAAGTATGTGCAAGACTGGAAAGAGAGAACTTAAGAGCTGGATAAATATACACAATATTCA
The DNA here is from genome assembly GCA_028644305.1 of Xerus rutilus. Lineage (NCBI taxonomy): Eukaryota > Metazoa > Chordata > Mammalia > Rodentia > Sciuridae > Xerus > Xerus rutilus. The sequence continues at coordinate 118,300,003 of CM053409.1, read as the reverse complement.
TGGATCAGATGACTATTTTTTTAAAATGTAATAACATTTTTATTGTGATAAAATGCACATAAAATTTACCATCTTGACTTTTTATTTTTTGGTACTGAGGATTGAACCCACAGGCACCTCAACCCTCAGCCACATCCCCAGCCCATTTTTATATTTAGAGATAGGGTCTCACTGAGTTGCTTAGCACCTCTCTGTTGCTGAGGCTGGCTTTGAACTTGCGATTCTCCTGTACTAGGATTTAACCCAGGGCTGCTCTACCACTGAGCTGCATCCTCAGCCCCTTTTTAAATAGGTTATGTTATATTATTTTGAGTCAGAGTTGTGTTAAGTTTCAAGCTGGCATTGAACTTATTCTCATACCTTAGCCTCTCAAGTTGCTTAGATTTCAAGTTGAATTTTCCCCATATATGTATCCGATTTTTATTTGGGGGTGAGTACTGGGGATTGAACCCTGGGGTGCTTTACCACTGAGCTACATCTCCAACTCTTACTTTTTTTTGTTTGTTTGTTTTTTGTTTTGGGGGCAAGTTCTCACTAAGTTGCTGAGGCTGGCCTTGAGCTTGCAATCTTTCTGTCTCACCCTCCTGAATTGCTAGGATTATAGGCATGCGCCACTGCACCCAGCTGATTTTAGCTTTTTGGTACCAGAGATTGAAGTCAGGGGAACTCGACCACTAAGCCACATCCCCAGCCCTATTTTGTGTTGTATGTAGAGACAGGTCTCACTGAGTTGCTTAGCGCCTCGCCATTGCTGAGGCTGGCTTTGAACTCACAGATCCTCCTGCCTCAGCCTCCCACAGTGCTGGGATGACAGGCGTGGCCCCCACCCAGCCTATGCCATCTTCTGGACATCCTTTTTTGGTGCAGTAATGTTTTGGTCTTGCCTTTATTTCTTCCCTTAGCATTCTTTTATGCTGTTTTAACTTTCCAAAAAGTCAAATGCTGAATCTCAGAGTCCCAGTAGGAAACACAGCACCATCACACAAGGTGCCTGAGGATCCAATACATGAGCTATGTAGAGATGGTGGGTGGGGTTAAGGGTGACAGTGTGCACCCTTAACGACCACAGTGCCGTGCAGGGAGGGCACAGTCATAGACCATGGCCTTTAGTTGAGGAGTGCAATCAGCTCACAGTGACCTGGCAGGGAGGGGACCAAGAGACAGTGTGGCCTCAGAGTTTAACTCAGCAGGCATTATTAGCCAAACCAGGCTTGGTGAGGGGACATCCATGCATGGCCACCATCATGTTACTGTGGCACCTTGGACAAGGCCACATTGACCAGCAACAGGAGGTGGGGAGGTAGGGAACATGGGGAAAGAAGCTGATTGACATCTAGAGGATGGGGCACCTCCTCTTGACCACGGTCCTCCTCTGCAGTGGGTGCCTTCCAACGGGCCTTTCAAGGGACACAGAGATTGTCACAGGCCAATCTGAGAGGTCGAGCCACATTCCCTCTCCCAGGAGACCGTGTCTTCCTTCGCCATCTGCCCTAAGGCACAGCCCTCTGGATGTAGATTCTGGACTGGACTGCACCTGGACACTGGCACCAGGACACTGCCTCCCTGCTGCTACGAGAGAGGTCGGGTGGTAGGCAGCTTCCCTCTGGTAGCCTTCTAGTTCTTTTCTCTATCTCTGGTTTTCTGCAGTTTGATGGCTACATTCCTTGTTGAGTTTACCTTCTTGAGAGTTCACTGAGCTTCTGGAATCTATAAATTTATCTCTTATCCCAAAAGTTGTGACTTTTCTAGTCTTTTCTTCTTCTAACATTTTTTTTTTTTTTTTTTTGGTACTGGAGATTGAACTCAGGGGCACTTGACCACTGAGCCACCTCCCCAGCCCTGTTTTGTGTTTTTCTTTTTTTTTTTAAATATTCTTTTAGCTGTAGATGAACACAATACCTTTATTTATTTTATGTGGTGCTGAGGATCGAACCCAGTGCCTCACACTTGCAAGTCAAGTGCTCAACCACTGAGCCACAACCCCAGTCCCCTGTTTTTTGTTTTATGTAGAGACAGGGTCTCACTGAGTTGCTTAGCGCCTCGCCATTGCTGAGGCTGGCTTTGAACTCGCGATTCTCCTGTCTTAGCCTCCCTAAGTGCTGGGATTACAGGCTTGCGCCACTGCGCCCGGCTCTTCTAACATTTTTCATCACCAGTGTCTTGGTCAGCTTTTTGTGAGTGTGACAAAAACGACTCAGAGGAGGAAAAGTATATCTGGGGTTCATAGTTTCAGAGGTCTCCATCTACTGTTGGCTGGCTCCATCATTCTGGGCCCAAGGTGGGGGCAGAGGAAAGACCTCAGACGGCAAGCTGGGGAGCAGAGCCGGGCCAGAGACAAGGTCAGATCCCCAAGGGCATGTCCCCTACTGACCTGTTTCTGCCTGCAGTTACCACCTGGTAGTCCTCCCCAATTATTAGTCCATCTGATAGATTCGTCCACAGAGGAGGTTACAGCCCCCATGACCTAATCACTGCCCCAGGGTCCCACCTCCGAACCTTTGTGCACTGGAGATCCTGCTTCCAAAACACAAGCTTTGGAGAGAACATTTCTAGAGCCAAACCATAACAACCAGCTTTTCCAGAGCTCCCATGACCTGAGTATTAGGCTTGCTGTGTTCCCCTACAGGTACCCAAGGCTCTGTTTTGTTCTCATGTTCTCTTTTTTCAGATTGGATCATTGCCATGGATCTGTCTTATGTGCACAGGGTCTTTTCTCTATCGGTGCCATTTTTCTTTTGTGCCCAGCTAGAAGATTCCCAACATTGTGTTTTTGATTCTAAGTTTTCATTTGGTTCTTTAAAAAATATTTTCTACTTCTCTGTTGAGAACTTTGTCTCCCTGTGATTTCAGGGGAGTTTGCTTTGACCTGAAGAAGCCTGGTTGTAATAGCTGGATTATACTCTCGGTCTGATAATTCCAAAACCTGGGTCTTTTTGTTGATACATGTTGTCATTTCCCTTAAGAAATAATCATATTCTCTTTGTTCTTTGTATGCCAGTATGTGAATTTTATACTGAGCATTTTGAGAGTATGTTGGGATACTCTGGGTCCTGGTAAAATTCTTTGGGGAATATCAGTCTTTTACTTTTTGGGCTTTAGCAGGCACCTGATACTCCTGGTTTTTTCGCCTGCAACCTCTGCCTGCTCTCTGTGGCCGGGAGTCCTCTCTGTTTGGTTCCTGGGATCCTCCTGGGCTGCCATATCCCTCTCTGTGACCGGGCAGCACAGAGGTCAGCCTGGAACTGAGGCAATTCACACTTGAAACAAAAGGTCCCCCGCCTCTGTGGATATAAAGAGGAACTTCCCTAGGAACCTAAGCCACTCTCGCTGCCCACAGTTCATGTGACTGGGGTTACCCTAGGACTAAACAGCAGTAGGGATTTCCCCACCCTCTTTGGAGCACAAGCTCCCCTTTTCTGATTGCTATGGCCAGAAAGATGTGTTTTTTTCTCAAGGGAAGCATGGGTGTGCATACTTCTGATCTATCCTAGAACACTTTTTTTTTTGGTACTGGGGATTGAACTCAGGGGCACTCGACCACTCAGCCACATCCCCAGCCCTATTTTGTGTTTTATTTTTTTTTATTTTTTATTTTTTTTGGGTACTGGGGATTGAACTCAGGGGCACTTGACCACCGAGCCACATCCCCAGCCCTATTTTGTGTTTTATGTAGAGACAGGGTCTCACTGAATTGCTTAGCGCCTCGCCCTTGCTGAGGCTGGCTTTGAACTCGCGATTCTCCTGTCTCAGCCTCCCTAAGTGCTGGGATTACAGGCTTGAGCCACCGCGCCCGGCTTATTTTGTGTTTTATGTAGAGACAGGGTCTCACTGAGTTGCTTAGTGCCTTGCCATTGCTGAGGCTGGCTTTGAACTCGCGATCCTCCTGTCTCAGCCTCCCTAAGTGCTGGGATTATAGGCGTGGGCCACCCCGTCCGGCTCCTAGAACACTTCTTATGATTGAGTCCTCCTTGAGAGAAAGCTGACAGAGAAAATCAAAAACAAAAAGCAAATCCTGGGATTCAACCCACATGCTTTGGCTTGCAGGGTCTGTTTGTCCAGAACGCACGCTTTCCCTTGGCTCCTGCTGTCTACGTGTGTAGAGGTCCACACAGGCCACAGGCCAGGCTGGGACACAGCAGTGTACTTGGAAAGCCACCCTACCAGGTCTTTCCTTACTTTGGGCCTCATTTCCTAGTCTGCTTGCGTTTATTAACTTTTCATGGTTTCTGGAGTTTTTAGTTGTTATCAGTAAGAATGGCAGGCTGCAGTGAGCTCTGTCCATCTTGTCTAGCACTGGAACACCCTCCTTCATTTTTGGAATATATTTTGCTGGGTGTAGGAATCTGGGCTTATTATTTTAATGTGTTACTTCCTGTCTTCTGGTTTGAATATGTTTTTGGTTTTTTTGGTACTGGGGGTTGAACTCAGGGGCACTCGACCACTGAGCCACATCCCCAGCCCTATTTTGTGTTTTATGTAGAGACAGGGTCTCACTGAGTTGCTTAGTGCCTCGCCATTGCTGAGGCTGGCTTTGAACTCGCGATCCTCCTGTCTCAGCCTCCCACAGTGCTGGGGTTACAGGCGTGGCCACCGCGCCCGGCTTGGTTTGAATATTTTGACAAAGGTGTCTATGCTTGTTACTCCCATTCATCTCTATCTACATGCAAGATATTTTCTTTATCTTCAGTTTCAGAGTTGAATATAGTATGACTTTTAAAAAATTATTTTTATTACTGCCTAGGACTTTGTGAACTTGGATCTGTAACATTGTATCTTTCATTATTTTTAGAGAATCCTTAGCCATTACTTTCTCAAGTATTCTCTCTTCACTGTTCTCCGTTCTCCTGTTACTCCAGTTATCTGAAATCCTCTCAGGCTTTCATTTGCTCGGCCTTCTTCATTGTAGTTTTGTGCACTTGTTCACCTGTCCCAGTTGCTCCTCTTTGTGTCAGCTGAGTGACCTCTGGACTTAGCTTGAAGGTCTGATCTTTACCTGGCTGTGTGGACCTTCTTGCGAGCCTGTCAAAGGCAGCCTACCACCCTGACCCTGGTTTTCATTTCCAGCAGATTCATTAGACTTTTTCTATAGTTTCTGCTTTTGTGCGGAAACGCTTCACTTTTTCATTCATCTTGTTTACCTTTTCCATATGAACCCTCAAAACAGACTCCTAGCTGTGGTCCTTGGTCTGAGTCACATCTGCACCTGGGTCTGTGGATGCTGTCTGCTGACTGAGGCCCTTACTCACTGGAAGACACTGGCAGCAGCGGTGACGGGCAGGAGCGCTTGTCTGGGAGCAGGCACCTGTTCTCCTGGAAGGCTGTCCCTGAGTCAGGCCAGCCGGGAGTGGGGCTGGGCTTGGGTTTTGCTGATGTGTACCCCGGCCTCAAATTTCCCTGGCATTACTTCGTACCAAGGTGGGAGACTGGTCGCTGGAGGCATTTTTCCTCAGTGTTCCCGCCCGCCTTTGATTTCAGGTCCTCCCATGTCCCTGCCCCTGCCAGGGCCCCTCTGCGGCTCTTCCGCTCCATGGCGGTGGGTCGGCCTCACTTGCTGCTGGACGGGTCGTGGGTTTTCAGGGACGTCGTTCTTTCTGCAGGGAGAGGAGCCAGCAAGGGCTGTGCCCGGAGGGTCCCACCCGCCCTGAGCTGGGCTCTCCCTTGCCTCGCCCAGTCCCGGCAGGCCCTCCTGAGAGCCTGCAGGGCCGCAGGCTTGGTGGACGGGTGGGGCCGGGCCGCCCTGCTGGGCCCTGGGCCTCCCCACCCGGCTCCAGCCCTTCCCAGTGCTGTGAGGGCTGCGGGAGACCCAGAGCCGGGTGGCTTCCCTGGCCTGGCCCAGCCCCTGCTCCCAAGCCCTGCGGCCCGCCCTCTCAGGGCAACTGCGGCTCGCTGGCGTCCTGCCTGTGCGGGTCCCAGGGGGCGCCTGCCCGGGCTCCCTACAGACTGGGGGACAGCTGTGGCTCTGCGGACCGTCCCCCTTTCCCTGCTTCGGGGGGCGGCACTGCCCCGCTGTCTGCTCTCTCGGCAGGACCCTCCCGCCGCGGCCTCTGCTCGGCTCCCACATCTCAAGCATGCCAGTGGCGCCTACTCCATGCCACCCGCACACGAGCACAGGCGGTGCACGCATCGGCTCCGCCGCTGTGCAGGACACCTGGGGAAGTCAAGCAGGGAAGGGTTATTTTCGGAGGTTTCAGTCCAGGGCTGGTGGGCGGCCCCTCGCTGAGGCCGGCGCCCCCCACTCCATCCCTTTCTGGGGAGCCAGGCTGCAGCCCACGAGCCTGCGGGCCGGCCCGCGCCCAGCCCGGAGCCGAGCGGCGCTGCCCTCTGCTCACCTCCCTTCGCCGCCTGGCTGGATTGGTTAAGTCCCATCTCTGCACCGTTTTTCTTCCAGTGGTTTGAAAGCTAATTTTCTTAGGATAATCCTAAGTATTTTTCTTTGAAAACCACTGTTTCTTTGAAGTTCAACAGACACAGAAACTCGCACACATACTCTGAGCATTTTTATGTGTGTTTAACTCCATCTGGTGTCTGTTGCCACTGTGAGCGGGACAAGGACCAGGGCTTGCTTCCGCTCTCCCCGCCCACACCCACCCCTCCCACCAGCTGTGCTCGACCTTCTGGGGCTTTCGTCCCGGTAATGATATTTTCCCTTATTTTTACAGTGTTAGCACCAAGTATTTAGTATTAAATATGGATCTTGCTGGTTTCTCTGCTCATGATCTTTCTACTTTCCTGGTCGGGAAACACGTCTTGGGTCTGCAGTCTCAGGGTCTTTCAGGTGAGAGGTATTCCCAGTGTTGTGCAGTGCGCAGCCTACCCAACAACAGGTGGTTCTGCCTCATTTCCTGAGAACAGTTACATTTGCATTTTGCTACAGTAAATCCTTAATGATACTTTTGATGATGGAAAGCTCTGTGAGTCTTTGCGTTTCTTCTCCTCTCGTGCAGACGCTCTGAAAACCCTGGAGCCCTTCAGTTCTTGCGCCTTCCTGGTCCATGTCACGTGCTGTTCTCTTTAGGTCCCAGCACCCTCTCGGTGCTCATCCCTGCTCCTGTTTCCAGGCTTCACCTGGGGCCACTTCCTTCTGCTGAAGAAAGCCCATTAGATTCCCTTCCCAGAGTGCTTTGTGGCGGCAGGTGTGCTGAGACTTGCTTTTTCTGGAATAGCTTCACTGTGTCTTTGACGCCATCCTCCCCCTGGTAGGGAGTTCTCCGGCGCACCTTATTTTCTTTAAGGACTTGGAAGTTATTCCACAGTCACGTAGTTTCTGTTGCAAAGTCAGATATAAGTCCTCCTGAGACACACACTCCTGCATTGCTTAAGGACAGGGACACCTTCTAATAAGGAGCTGCTGGTGGGCTTCGCTGTGCTGTGACATCGCAGTGTACCTGCACACACGACGATGCTGCGCTGTCCTGGGCGGGTGGGGTCTTGTGGGCCACGGGCGGGACGCAGCTGCCAGGGTCCTGGCTGCCTGGCTGGTCTGCCTTTGGATTGGTTCTCAGCAGGTTCACTCCCAGAACCAGGTGGCGTTTCCTTTGGGTTTATTCTGGTCAGGTTGATGTTGTCTCTGTGATCTGTGGTTTATCGTTTCTCAGCTTTGAAAAAAATCCTCTTTTTATCTTCATATACTGCACCTGGCCCGCTGTTTTCTCCCCTCTGGGTTCTGTTTCACAGACACGTTGGGCTCCCCTCTGTGGCCTGAGTCTCCAGGCCTGTGGTGTTGCTGCCCACCCCTCCCTTTGAGCCTCCATCTGCATGCTTCCCTCCAGCCTGCCTTCCAGCTTGTTGACTCTCTCTTCCACTGAGTCTAATTTGTTCTAAATCACTGTCATGCTTTGGATCTGGAGCATCCCACAAGGCTCATGTGTTGACCATTTGATCCCTAGTGCAAAAGTGTGCAGAGCTGGGGGAGGTGACTGGAGGTGGTGGAGGCTGTAGGTGGTGCGACCTCGTAGGTCCCTGGGGCATGTCCTTGGGGGACGACGTCTTGTCCCTGGCTCCTTCCTCAGCAGCTTTTCTCCACCAGGCCCACCTGTTGTGATGCTCTGCCTCAGCTCAGGCCCAGAGAAAGGGAGCCAGCTGACCTTGGACTAAGACCTCTGAAGCCAAGAGCCAAAATGAATCTTTCCTCTTCTAAGTTGATTTTCTCAGGTTATTTTGTCACAGAGATAAAAAAGTGAATACACCATCTACTAAATTAATAATTTTAGTAATTGTTTTTTTTATTTTTTAATTTCCATTGAATTCTTTTTTTTTTTTTTTTGCGTACTGGGGATTGAACCCAATGGTGCTCTGCCTCTGAGCTCCATCCCTAATCCTTTTTATTTTGAGCGAGGGTCTTCCTAAGTTGTCAGGGTTTGTTGTCGAAAGCTCTGTCCTTTTCTCCAATGCCAATCCAATAACAACGATATGATTTTGAGAAAAAGGGAAAAGAAGGTTTATTGCTTTGCTAGCAAAGGAGAAACACAGGGACTCCTGTCCCAGAGGCTGCAATCTGCCCAACAGCGGGAACAGGAGCTTTTCAAAAGGTGACTAAGGCCACGTTCCATGTGTTCTCTGTCTGGAGTTGTAATTCACATGTTAATTGGGAGACAGTCATTTCTGAGATCTTCTGTGCCATCCCCTCTGGATTATTTCGTTCCCATGGTGGGTGTGTGCTCAGAGACAGATGACTGCCCAGGACGGAGAGGAAAGATGATTCTGCTTTTCTGAGATTAGAGAAAGGAGAGATTAGGGAGGAGCAGGGAGAGAGGAGAGAAAGAAACAGGTCCATTTAAAAAATCAGTTGCAGTGGCCGAGCCGCAGGGGCTAAGGCGAAGCATGAAGCCACACTGTTACAGGCTGACCTTGAACTTATGATCCTGTTGTGCCTGGCCAGGCCAGGGGGCTTTTAAATAGGCGATTAAGGGAAAATGAGATTAGGGAGGAGAGATCAGGAAGAGAAGATCAGGGAGAAGGTTAGGGAAAAGATCAGAGAGGAGAAGGTCAGGGAGAAGAAAGTTGGGAAAAAGGAAAAAACATGTAAGTTTCACAGTGACGACAGATATAGTCAAAGCACCCAGTGAACGCTGTGGCAATCCTCCTGCCTCAGTTTCTGGGATGACAGGCACGCCACGGTGCCCAGTCAGGTCCTTTTTATGTGTGCTCCTCCTCTCTGAAGCCTTCCGTCTATTCTCACATGTGAATCTGCTGCTTTCAAGTCTGTCTGGTTGTCGGTATCTCCCACTTGCAGGTATCACTGCTCTATCTGGTTTGGATCATTTGGTTTTCCTTGTAGAAGCTTTGATTCTGGATATGGGATATGAAAACATGTGAGTTTGAGCCCCTGGCTGCTGCTCTCCTCTGGGGACCTCCTGCGTCAGCTGCAGTGGGAGGCAGGGCACCGGGCAGCCTCCACTGTGGGCCTTTCAGAAGCTCAGCCTCTGCAAGGGCGGGTCTCCGCTCCTCTGCCCACTCCTGACCTGCGGCGGAGCCCTGGGTTATTTATCAGAGCCCATCTGGAGGGTCATCACCATGTGCTCCCACCCTACAGTGTTCAAGAACTGCTCAGGGACCTAACTTCTTGTCACTGCACATTAGGGCCAGAGCCGTGTCCCCAGATTCACGGAGAAAGCCTCACTCCCAATGGGCTAGTGGAATCCAGAGCCACTGGGAAGGCAGTGCAGTGTCACTGAGGTTGCAGGGTGAGGCCCCACCCTGAGGTGCTGCAGACACCAAGGGACACGCCCTGTCTGCATGCACAGAGCAAAGGCTGGCGTGGGTCCAGTGCGAGGGTGGCCGCTGACAGCCAGGAAGGGAACTTGCCACACCAGCCCCAACAGCACCTTGGTTCCAGGTTTCTGGCCTCCAGAGCTGTGAGGCGGTGGTGCAGGCCTGAAATCCCAGTGACTCGGGAGGCTGATGCAAGAGTGTCACAGGGCCAGCCTCATAAAACTTCACGAGACCCCATCTCAGAAAGCAAATACAGGAGCCCGGGATGTGGCTCAGCGGTACCGTGCTCGCCTCACCTGCGTGAGGCACTGGGTCCGATCCTCAGCACCACATAAAAATAAATAAAAATAAAGGTATTGTGTCCATCTACAACTAAAAAAAATGTATATATATATTTTTGGGTACTGGAGATTGAACTCAGGGGCACTTGACCACTGAGCCACATCCCCAGCCCTATTTTGTGTTTTATGTAGAGACAGGGTCTCACTGAGTTGCTTAGCACCTCGCCATTGCTGAGGCTGCTTTGAACTCGCGATCCTCCTGTCTCAACCTCACTAAGTGCTGGGATTACAGGCTTGCTCCACTGCGCCCGGCTAAGAAAAATATTTTTAAAAAAGTAAATATATAGCCTGGCACGGTGGCTCACGCCTGTAATCCCATCACTTAGGGAGGCTGAGACAGGAGAATCGCGAGTTCAAAGCCAGCCTTAGCAAGGCAAGGCGCTAAGCAACTCAGTGAGACCCTGTCTCTACATAAAACACAAAACAGGGTTGGGGATGTGGCTCAGTGGTCGAGTGCCCCTGAGTTCAATCCCCAGTACCAAAACAAAAAAGTAAATTATAAATAGAAAGGCCTGGGAATGTAGCTCAGTGGTAAAGCATCTCTGAATTTAGAACCAAACATAAGAAAGCCTCTGCTGTTGAGGCCACCCATGCGCCACCCATGTGCACTGGTTTCTCTGGCAGGCAGTGCAAGCTGAGGAATATGGCCTACAGATCACCAAATACCTCAAAGGAGAAGAATCACTGCTTTCCCTGTCCTGAGGTCTTTGCCCCTTTTGGTAGCTCTCTGGTATCTTTAAAGAGATTTTTAAAATATTTGATGCAGATTTTCTGGTGAGTTGGTGGGAGGGCCCAGTCCTTGCTAAGGACAGGCAGGGCCTCACTCAGGCCCAGGCCGGCCTCCCCCACCATGGCTACTGGGGCCCCTTCCCTTTGCCGAGTCGCAGGTTTCCTCGGTCCTGAGAAATGTCCTTCTGCCGTCTCTGACTTGTTCCTCTCCCACTTTGTTCTGCCTGCTGCCGCTCCCGTCTGTTGGCCCTGGTCTTTGCACTGACCCACGAGGCCCCCACGGTCTCATCCCTGCTGACCCCGCAGCGGGGGGTCCTCTGATGTGTCCTGTGGTTCCCCAAGTCCTGGGCTGGGCCTTTCACCATTCAGCACACACCAAGTCTTGACCCACAGTCCTCCTGTTAACCTGCTGGCTCTGTGTCTTCCCAGGGGCTGTGCCTGTCCCCACATCTGCTCAGAAGGGGCCTGGGCAGGTGGTCTGGGGGCTGGGGTCTGCGGGGGCAGGCAGCCCAGGTGCCTCAGTGCTGCACCCCTGTTCAGGCCTCCTGCGAGCCCACAGCCCTCCAGGGCCTCCTCAGGCACAGGACCATCTCTGGAGTGGACTCTGGGCCTGGAGTCGTGGGCCCGAATCCTCCTGCAGCCGCAGCTCAGGGTGTGGGACAGGCCCAGGACCCCCTGGAGCTCGGTGGGAGCAGCTGTGCCCTGCTTGGTTCTGTTCACCTTGCTTCTCGGGAGCCACCGTTTCTCCCGGGCTCTGGCCTGTCGATTCAGCCTCGTTTTGCTGTTAGGTTTTGCGACTCCCTAACCCCGGCCAGCATTCTTCTCATTTCCTCCTGCTGCTGTGAACACTGCTCTACATTTTTTCAGTCATTTTAAAGGACCTGGAACAGATGGGAAAGTGTGGGAGTTTCATTCCAGCTCCATCCACTATTCATACACACACAGAAATATAAACAGAATCCATAGTTTATAATCTGCTTGTTAAAACTTACGATCATCTTTTTTTTTTGGCACCGGAGATTGAGCTCAGGGGCACTTGACCACTGAGGCACATCCCCAGCCCTATTTTGTGTTTTATGTAGAGACAGGGTCTCACTGAGTTGCTCAGCGCCTTGCCGTTGCTGAGGCTGGCTTTGGACTCACGATGCTCCTGTCTCAGCTTCCCAGAGTGCTGGGATCACAGGCGTGGCCACCGCGCCCAGCTCCTTCACATCTGTTAGTGGTAACACCGCCTTCCACTGTGGAATGGATCGGAGTTCAGGGATTTGTGTTCGAACACAGTTTTCACTTCCTCAACTCTGGAGCGTGGGTCGCTCATAGCCCGTCACAGTGTCATGAGCACACACTGCATGAGATCATGCATGTTTTCTGATTCATGGTGTCTTGGACTCAATAGTGTGCGATGGTCGCTGAACACAACACAGCCCGCCCTGGCCCACCAGTCACCCTGGGAGCTCTCATCTCCGATGTCCATCTTGGCAAGGGTTGGCTCCTGGAGGAGGTGCCCATCTCCCAGAAGCTGAGCTGGCTATTTCACCTGGGCATCCTTTACCCAGAGGCCAGCCATGGTCCAGCTTCCAGAAAGCAGGAACCAAACTGTGGAATTCGTTGGGGGTTGGCTCTGACTCCTTCATGAAGAGCACTCCCCTGGCCTTCATGAAAGTAGGCGAATGCTTTCGAGTGGAGGACTGTGAAGCCGAGTCCGCAGACACTGGGCTCCCTGGCTCCGTGTTACAGGGGATGAGCAGCAGCCTGGCTGCAGGCCTTCCTCGGGCAGGATGGAAACGGTGTGCAGTTAGGTACACGTCCAGACGCTGCGGTTTCCTGGCTGCTACCTGTGCAGCCAGCCTCCCCACTTCTGGCTTCAGAGGCTGCTGTGTGGCTCTGGAGCACTGCTGGCTGGCACCTGGCTTGGCTGGCTTGGCATGCCTGGGGGTGGGTGGGTCAGTCCTGACTGGTCCATTCTCTCTGAGGGCATCAGGATATGGAAGGAAGGACAGGGTGAGGCGGCACTCATACTCCCCGACGCACGGGGACATCCTGACTGCACAGGTTCAAGTTCTCCACACATCTTCTCTGACCACCTGGGCACACCTTCTGTTTCCTTGAGGTCTACCCCTGGATTTGCAGTCACAGGTAGCATAGTACCCAGGTCAAGATCACTGCCTGAACTCAGATTCCAGCTGTGTTTGTGTGTGTGTGTGTGTGTGTGTGGGTGGGTGGTGCTGGGGACTGAACCCAGGGCTTGTGCATGCGAGGCAAGCGCTCTGCCCACTGAGCCACATCCCCAGCCCCCAGCTGTGCTTCTTACCAACAGTGTGACCTTGGGTGTGCCACTTAGCTCCAATGGACTCAGTTTCCTCCTGTATAAAGTGAGCTGTGAGGCCCGGTGCGGTGGCGCAAGCCTGTAATCCCAGCACTTAGGGAGGCTGAGACAGGAGAATCGCGAGTTCAAAGCCAGCCTCAGCAAAGGCGAGGCGCTAAGCAACTCAGTGAGACCCTGTCTCTACATAAAACACAAAATAGGGCTGGGGATGAGGCTCAGTGGTCAAGTGCCCCTGAGTTCAATCCCCAGTACAAAAAAAAAAAAAAGTGAGCTGTGAAGATTGGGTGTGGGTGACTTAGGACAGCATTCCAGGAACAGCAGAACGTGTGTCACAAGGGTGTCCTCCTGCCGCCCTCTCCTCCCAAGCACCTTTCACTTTTGGGGTTCAGAAGGCCTCAGACTGGGATCAGGTAGGAAACAGGATGGAGGAATACAGTCTGGGGAGTGTGGAGTGAGAGGTGCGGAGCGCGGGCCTGTCTGGGGAGCTCGTGGATGGTCTGGCCACCCCACCTGGAGGCCTGCTCAACCAGCACAACGTGGCCATCTTCAGTGGACGAAGCTTGCAGGCCTGCAGCACAGCCTCTTCCAGGAGGTGAGACGGTCACTTGCTGCTTTCCCTGGCTCCCTGAAAAGGGCTGGCCAGGCTGCCCTAATCTTCCCTTACCTCCTAGAAGTGCAGTCTGCACCCAGCAAAGGAGCCTGGGCTCTGCCCACGGAACTACACGCGGCAAGGGCTAGGTGGGTGGAATGGGCAGGTGGTTCCCGGCCAGACACCCTCCAGGGCTGACCTTGCACACGCCGGGCCTGCCACGCCCGAGAGCCTCCAGGCCCGGGCGCAGGCACCCGATAGCCGGAGCCCCGGGCCCCACCCCGCCCTGCGCACCCCGGGCGCTGTCCCCCACCCCAGCCCTGCGCGCCCCGGCGCCCTGGGTCCCCCACCCGGAGCCCTGCGCGCCCCCGGCCCTGCGCGCCCCCGGGGCATCGGGACGCGCGGGACCCGCCCCGTGACGCATTTCCAACCGCCTGGAACCGCGGCCGGCCGGGCGCGCGCCCGAAGCACGGGGAGCGCGCCTCGTGCACGCGCCCAGCCACGTGACGCCACTCAGCCAACCGGTGCGCCGGGATTTGGGGATAAAGCGCGGCCCCGCGAGCAGTTGCGGCGGGAGAGCGGCGGGGCCCAGAGCGTGACTCGCCCGCTCCGCGCTGCCTCTTCCGCCTCCGCGTCCCGCTGCCGCCGCCGCGCAGCCATGTCCGAGGAGAAGCCCAAGGTAAGCGCAGCACGCGCCCCGTCCGCTGCCCGCAGAGCCGCCGCCGCGGCCACCAACCTGCCATGGACTCGGCTCGCGGACCGCGCTGCCGCCCCTCCCCCCGCAGGGCCCGCGGCCCCCCCGGCGCGCTCGCCACACCCCCGCCTCTCGGGCCCCGCCCCCAGCGGCCTCGCCCCGCCTCTCTGCCCGCCCCCATAGGGCCCCGCCCCGACTCCGCCCCCGGCGCGCCTTGCCACGCCTCTCCGCCCGCCCCTTAGGGCCCCGCCCCGGCTCCGCCCCCGGGGCTGTGCCCGCCCTCGACTCCGCCCTCGAGGCCCGCCCGCCAGGCTCTCCGGGGAACCCCTGGGCTCGTGACCTGGCCTCGGGGCTGCTCCTCCGGCCGCGCAGTGCGGACCCCGCTGGCGAGCGCGTCTCCGGCGCGTCTGCCCTTGGCGTGCTCTCCTCCGTCCTCCCTCGGCCGCAGCGGCCCCTCTCCTCCGCGTAACCGCCGGCACTGCTGTGCGGGCGGCGTGGCGGCCTTCCGGTCGGTCCCGTCGCGCCCCGGTGGCCCTGGAGTGTGGCGACACCTGCCCGGCCGCGCCTCCTTGGGTCTGGGGAGCGCGCCCTCCATCGTAGCACTGGGGCGTTGCCCACTCGGTCGCTGCGCTGCTTGCGTGCGCCCCCTGGAGCGCGGCCCTGGGCGGGCGCCCCTCGGGTGGTCCCCGGGAGGGCCGGGGTGCTGACTCCCGAGTCCTGCTGTGTCTGTTCTAATCAGTGGAAAACAGTGTCCAGCCGAATGCTTTTCCTGAAACAGATCACCCTCCCTTTTCAGTTGAGAGCTTCTGCTGGCAGGGCAGAACCGGGGGAACCCACCAGAAAGCCTGGGCTGGCCCCCTGAAGTCTGTTCTTGCCCTGGTAGTTTAGTTTAGTTTTTTTTTTAATCTTTGTTTATTTTTATGTGGTGCTGAGGCTCGAACCCAGTGCCTCACGCATGCGAGACAAGCGCTCTGCCCCTGAGCCTTGGTCCTTAAGCTGTGATTCCAGCTGACCTTTTACACCACTGCCCAGCCAGACTGTTTGTGTAAGCACCTGTTAATTGTAGGCCGGGTAGAGATGCCTTTGTGCTTTGTAGGTGACTTTGTAGCCCAGAGCGTGAGGGCGGGTGGGTTCTTTGTCTTGTGAATTTGAAGAATGAAATCCATGGACGCAAAGGTCAAGAGCAAAGTGACAGGATTTATCAGAGAAACACGAAGAAGGCGGAGCTCAGGGGGTGGTCTAGGAGAGGCTGCCCGGGTGTCTGTGGCCTAGGGATCTGTATGACAAGATTGGAGGGGAGTGAGGTACAGCTAGAGGTTAAACAAACAAAGCAGAAGACAGTGGGTCTTTGAGTCCAGGCACACCAGGGCACCTGGTGTTCCTGTGCCCCATGTCCAATTGGGTCATTGTGTTGCAGTTTGTCCTTCGTTGGAGAAGTCTGGTCATTGGGTCACAGATGCCTCCCTGTTAGTTTCTTGAGCTCGCAGGGCTCTGGGTTTCTGCTTTGTTTCGCAGGAATCTGACCTTGGTGTGCCCAGGTTTCCTACTTGCTCCTCCCAGCGCTTTTTCTACCTCAGCCAACCTTAATGAAGTTAAATGTAATAAAATGTATGTGGTCTTTCTTTTTATTTTCTTCTATTTTTGAGGTACTGGGGGTCGAACCCAGGGGTGCTTTACCACTGAGCTATATCCCCAGCCCTTTCTATTTTTTATTTTGGGACAGGGTCTTGCTAAGTTGTCCAGGTTGGCCTTAAACTTGGATCCTCCTGCCTCAACTTCCTGAGTTGCTGGGTTCTTTCTTTCTTTTTTTTTTGGTACTGGAGATTGAACTCAGGGCCACTCGACCATTGAGCCACATCCCCAGTCCTATTTTGTGTTTTGACAGGACTGGGGATGTAGAGACAGGGTCTCACTGAGTTGCTTAGCACATGGCCGTTGCTGAGGCTGGCTTTGAACTCGCGATTCTCCTACCTCAGGCTCCTGAACTGCTGGGATTATAGGCTTGCGCCACCGGGCCCAGCTGAACATGTGCTTTTATTACCTTCATGAGAGTAATTTTAAAACAGAGATGGATTTTCTCTGTTTTTTTCCCTAGATTATTATTATTATTATTCTTTTTTTTATATATATATATTTTTAGTTGTAGATGGACACAATATCTTTATTGATTTATTTTTATGTGGTGCTGAGGATCGAACCCAGTGCCTCACGCATGCAAGGCAAGCGCTCTACCACTGAGCCACAACCCCAGCTCCTAGATTATTTATTATTAAATGGTTTTTTTTTTCTTTGGCTCAGTCGACTTTTTCTGAGACTCCAGTTCCGCACCATGTTTCCTTATGTGTGGGTGTGCAATGAGAGGGAGTTGGAAATAAATTCTGTGTAAAAATAAGTCACATGAATGACTCTGAATTGCTGGAGAATTTTAAGAATTAGGTTGGTTTTAATGACTTTTTTTTTTTAATTTTTTTTAGTTGTAGATGGACACAATGTCTTTATTTTATTTTTATGTGGTGCTGAGGATCGAACCCAGTGCCTCACGCATGTGAGGCAAGCGCTCTACCACTGAGCTACAATCCCAGCCCGGTTTTAATGACTTTTTAATAAAACCAACCCTTCCCTAAAGACTTGCTCTTTAAAATCAGTTATTTTGAACATCCTTCTGAAGTTGTGCGCGTCTCTTGCAGGAGGGCGTGAAGACAGAGAATGACCACATCAACCTGAAGGTGGCGGGGCAGGATGGCTCGGTGGTGCAGTTCAAGATCAAGAGGCACACCCCACTGAGCAAGCTGATGAAGGCCTACTGCGAGAGGCAGGTGCGGGCTGGCAGAGGCTGGTGTCCCAGGTCCCAACTGGCCTGAGGATGCGGGTGCCCTCCCTCGCTCCACAGATGCAACGGGTTCTGTGGGCTGGCCTCGGCTGGGGCTTGCTGGCGGCACCCCTGGGTGCCTCCCTCTGTTCCTGCAAACTGGCAGATGATCTCGGGCTTGTTCCTACAAGTGTGGACTCTTTTCTGCCCAAGCCTTCGCGGGTGGCGGTGCATTCATGGGCAGGCACGTGGCTCTGATGCCTTCCGATGCCAGCAGCCGTCTGGGGTCAGTGCTTAGGTCTGACGTCCCAAGAGTTTGAGCTGGCGCATCCTGACGCCTCCCGTGGGTGGGCTGGTTCACCTGTAGAGAGGCCGCCCTCATCACAGTTCGTTTCCAGTGTTTAGATGTGTGTGTGTGGTGCTGGGATCGTGGTGCCTTTGGGTCTCCGGTGTGACAGGCAGGTGCCTCCAGTGCCCCTGCAGGCCTCGGGGCCTGGGCTTGCTGCCCCTCGCTGTCTGCCCTGGACTGGCCCGGCGTGCTGTGCCCAGGTTCTGCCCCAGCGCTGTGGCTGGATGGCCCTCAGCAGGGGCCTGTCCCGAGTGGCCCCTGCACGCGGCGGGTCTTGGGAGGCTGCCTTTCTTAGCACCTTGTTGCCCCTGCTCTCCACTCGGCCTTGGCAGTTGCCGCCTTCCGGTTTGTTTTTGTTTTTTTTTTTTTAAATTTTTTTAGTTGTTGATGGATCTTTATTTTATTCATTTATTATGTATATGTGGGGCTGAGGATCGAACCCAGTGCCTCATGCATGCTAGGCAAGCGCTCTACCCCTGAGCCACAGCCCAGCCCCCCGGTTTGTTTTTAAACAAGCCTCTGAGAGCGGGCTGGGCGCCTTTCCCTCCCCTCACAGCTGCTCCTTGGGCCAGGCGCCTTTGGCTGCTGCGGCTGTGGTGAGCCGCATGCTCACCCTTCTTCTCACCAGGCTGAGACTGTGTTTGATTTTCCCCTCTGTGGGGTGGGCAAGGAGCCCCCGAGGCTGCCCCTGCACACTGTCCCGTTCCCCCGAGTTGGCACACATGTGAATTGTCCCAGGACGAGCCACGGTGCTGGGCTGCTCTCAGCTCTTTGCTTTGCTGCTCTGTGTGTGTCTGGGTGTCGATCAGTTGAGCCCTTGCGTCCTCCGGTACCGTGAGACCCGCACAGGGGCCGGTGGGCACAGGAGGCCATGTGCCATGCCAGGCTGCTTCCTAGCTCCCGGCTCTGCCTTTGCCCACCGGGAGCTGTCCCTCTGGAAGCAAGGCCGGCCTCCTGGAGATCGTGCTGCACTTCCCCTCCTCCGGCCTGCGGCCTCCTGGAGGCGCCTTCCCTTCCTCGAGGCCCAGCTTCTGCTGTCCTGCCAGGACGGCACGCTGCCCGTGTCCTGGAGGTGCGATTCTCTGTCCTCAGCCGCTGCTGCCGCACTCCCTTTCAGCCTGCAGCGCTGTTTTCCCGACACTGGGTGGCGCTCTGATGAGCCCTGTGAGTGGCCGTCTTTGGTGTCTGGCCGCCTTCTCCGGTCCTCCCAGCTGCCCTTGCTGTGTGAACCCTGCTTTCGATTAGGTGGTGCCCCAGCCCCTCCCTGGCAGTCTGCGTGCCCCTGCTCCGGTGCCTCCTGGGCGTCCTGAGCCTCCTGCAGTTGCCCGCTCACTTGCTGTGCCCTGCGGGGCGTAGTGCCCTGCTTTCGGGGCGTGCCCCTCAGCTCCGCCCTCCCACGCTGTGCTGTTGGTCTTATTTCTGCCGGGACCTTAGTTTCTAGCAGTTCTTTGTTTTGTCTTGCTCCTTGTGTGTCCTGTTGCTCAGGAGCAGCCGATGGCTTTCACCTTGCGGGGGCTTTGTACACGTGCGTGGGCGCGTCTGGGTGCTGTGTCCACGACTCCTCCGTGCCTTCCCTCTTCTGGTCCGAGCTCACCTTCTGTCTTTCCTTAAATGTCCTCTGATCTGTGATTCCTGGTCGTGGTGAAGGAAGGGGCACTGAGGTGCTAATGCAGAGAGCTGCTGCTTGGGCGAGTGTCCAGGGGCCCACGGGTCCATGGGTGGCTGCTGGGACTGCTTCCTAGGGCACCCAGGCCCTGCCATCTGAGAGTCACCAAGTGTCCCTGGAGTGGATGCCTTCAGGCTCTGTCCTACATCCTGGAACGCAGGTGGAGGACCGAGGGGCTCAGGCCCTTTGGGGGTGCTGGTGCCTGCTCCCAAGTCTGCATCTCCAGGAAGTGGACGTCCTGTTGGTTGCCGTGGGAGGGACCCTTGGTGCCCTGATGCGGGGCTCTAGGTGGCAAGGCTAACGCAGCCATCACAATCAGCTGCGCGCTTGTGTCCCTGCTTCACTGACCGCCTCTCCTGCCACTCGTTGGTCAGCTACACCCCGAGACCCAAGTCCAGTTTCCTTGGGCCAGCAGTGACCAGCCCAGCGGCACAGCCTGCCTGCTGGCTCCTCCCTTCTCCCTTTGTCCTTAGGGGTTTTTTTGTTTTGTTTTTGGTGGTGCTGAGGATTGAACCCTGGGGCCTTGTGCATGCAAGGCGAGGCAAGTGCTCTGCCAGCTGAGCTCTGTCCCCAGCCCCCTGTCCTTGGGGTTTCGCCTTTTCATCTCTCTGTTATTCTTTGCAGCTTCTGGAGGGAGCGGAGTCATATTGTACCCTGTTTGTCCTATTTCAGGGAAGCAGAGCTGCTTGACCAATGAGTGTTCCTGTCCCCAGTGACCTTCACCTGCTCCCTCAGGGCCTGGATGGGTCACTGCCCCCGCTTTTGGATAGAAAGCAGCCCTCCTCCCCACTGCTCTCCACGTGGCCTTCCTGGCCTTCCATCATCGCCACCTGGCTTGCCTGTCCATGGGAACTTTGTACAGGGGGACGGTGCTGGCAGCACAGAGGTTCTGCTTGACCTCTGGGTGGAATCGGGAGGGGGAATCAGGGAGGCGTTTCCAGAGTGCTGGATGGCAGAGATCAAGAGCCACCGTATTGATCCCCAGCTGGGTCCTAATTTAGTGCATATTCAGAATTCTGATAGTTTGACAGACATTCTTGATTTCTTGAATTAAGTTGTGTTACGTGGGATTTTTTAATGGTAATTGCTTTTTCTTTCCAGGGCTTGTCAATGAGACAGATTAGATTCAGGTTTGATGGGCAACCAATTAATGAAACAGACACTCCAGCCCAGGTATGAAGCCAGCTCCGCGTGTCCAGGGCCCCCTCCCCGTCTGCGTTTGCACAGTGGCCATCTGGAATGCTTATCTGAGAATCATTGATGGCTGCACATAAAGAATGCCTTACATTTTCTCAGTCATTAGAGTCGTTAGATCTCAGTTCTGGCCTTTTGAGATGTTTTTCAGATGAGCACACGGCACTGTCAGGCCTCAGCCTGCCTTTGAGGTGGGAATCTGAGTGTGAGGCTTGTGCTGCAGGGCCTAGGGCCACTGGTGGCCCCGTGGGTGGGACTGCCAGAGCCCCTCCTGTGGCTCTGTCAACTCTCAGTTTGGAGTTGCAGTCAGTGGCTAGATGGGGGCTTGATTCCTGTGTCTTGGAGCATCTTGCACTAGTGCCGTGGGTGGGCAGGGTGGCGGTCGTGCCTTGCCGCCATTGGAAGTGC